>OX387260.1:7076203-7086203 GCA_947562095.1 Branchellion lobata
CCACCACTCCACCACCACTCCACCACCACTCCACCACCACTCCACCACCACTCCACCACCACTCCACCACCACTCCACCACCATTCCACCACCATTCCACTTTCTTCCACCCTTATTCCACATCAATTTACTCACATAATGCCATTATTTCACACTTGGGCTATCGTCATCCAACCACCATTTCACACCATCTTCTACACCCATTTTCACATTATTTTTACCAAATTATGTTTTTCACTTTTTTACGTCATATTCTACACCATATTCTACACCATATTCTACACCATATTCTACACCATATTCTACACCATATTCTACACCATATTCTACACCATATTCTACACCATATTCTACACCATATTCTACACCATATTCTACACCATATTCTACACCATATTCTACACCATATTCTACACCATATTCTACACCATATTCTACACCATATTCTACACCATATTCTACACCATATTCTACACCATATTCTACACCATATTCTACACCATATTCTACACCATATTCTACACCATTGTCTACACTATTTTCTAGCAAAATTTCAAAAGCACTTTCTTCCATTCCTTCTCCTCCTACCTTCCCCTCTTCAGCATTCCACACCACACCACACCTTCTACCTCCAGTCCCCCATCCACTCGCCCTCCTCTCTCCCCACTACACCAACCCACTCCCCCCCCCCCCCCTCACACCCTCCTTCCACTCCCCTCATCTCTGCCACCTCAGGTCGGAAGAGTGTACCTCTTACAATGGCAGTTCCAAGGACAGACCTCCAGTCTTAGACCCGCCTGGGCATCAAGCCTTCTTCTGCAATCCCTGCCATGCCTCCAATGCTGCCTGCCATGAACACCAGCGCGCCCACCACCCCTCTCACCTTTTCCTCCCCCTCCACCAACCCTCCTTCCTCCCTCCACTCGCCAACCCACAACTGCCATTGCTTCAGTTAGTGTGGTTTTGTTGTTGTTTGTATGGTAGTGTTGTTTTGTTGTTGTTCGTAGTGGTAGTGTTGTTTTGTTGTTTTTCGTAGTGGTAGTGTTGTTTTGTTTATTATTTTTATTCATTGTTTTTATTTTCATTTATTATTCGGTTATTTATCATTCTTATTTATTATTTATTATTATTTATTATTATTATTTATTATTATTATTTATTATTATTATTTATTATTATTATTATTATTATTATTATTATTATTATTATTATTATTATTATTATTATTATTATTATTATTATTATTTATTATTATTTATTATTATTTATTATTATTTATTATTATTATTTATTATTATTATTCATTATTATTATTTATTATTATTATTTATAATTTTTATTTTTGTTTTTATACATTGTTTATGATTTATTCTCAAGTCATTTTTCCATTTAGTAATAATAAGTTGCGAATGTTTATTCACTCCCAAGCTGTTCCATTCAACGTTTGTTGTTTGTTGTTTGTTGTTATGAACGTGCTTTTAGGCTCCTGGTGTTTTCCACAGTACAGAGGCTGTTTTGTTTTGTTCATCATGAAACAGTGGCTGTTTTGTTTTGTTCATCATGAAACAGTGGCTGTTTTGTTTTGTTCATCGTGAAACAGTGGCTGTTTTGTTTTGTTCATCATGAAACAGTGGCTGTTTTGTTTTGTTCATCATGAAACAGTGGCTGTTTTGTTTTGTTCATCATGAAACAGTGGCTGTTTTGTTTTGTTCATCATGAAACAGTGGCTGTTTTGTTTTGTTCATCATGAACAGTGGCTGTTTTGTTTTGTTCATCATGAAACAGTGGCTGTTATGTTTTGTTCATCATGAAACAGTGGCTGTTTTGTTTTGTTCATCATGAAACAGTGTCTGTTTTGTTTTGTTCATCGTGAAACAGTGGCTGTTTTGTTTTGTTCATCGTGAAACAGTGGCTGTTTTGTTTTGTTCATCGTGAAACAGTGGCTGTTTTGTTTTGTTCATCACGAAACAGTGGCTGTTTTGTTTTGTTCATCACGAAACAGTGTCTGTTTTGTTTTGTTCATCATGAAACAGTGGCTGTTTTGTTTTGTTCATCATGAAACAGTGGCTGTTTTGTTTTGTTCATCACGAAACAGTGGCTGTTTTGTTTGGTTCATCATGAAACAGTGGCTGTTTTGTTTTGTTCATCATGAAACAGTGGCTGTTTTGTTTTGTTCATCGTGAAACAGTGGCTGTTATGTTTTGTTCATCATGAAACAGTGGCTGTTTTGTTTTGTTCATCATGAAACAGTGGCTGTTTTGTTTTGTTCATCATGAAACAGTGGCTGTTTTGTTTTGTTCATCATGAAACAGTGGCTGTTTTGTTTTGTTCATCGTGAAACAGTGGCTGTTTTGTTTTGTTCATCGTGAAACAGTGGCTGTTATGTTTTGTCTTTCACGGCACAGAAGCTGTTTTGTTTGACAAAACCTACGTTGTCTCACCTTTGATATCATTTTTTTTGTTTTTATGTGCATATGTCGTTTTTTGGAGCACAGATGTGGTTTTTTTTTAAATATTTTCCATAATTCTTGTGTTGATTAATTTTTCTATGCTTCTCACTTTGTGCTGTTTTTTCTATGGTAATTATATTCGTTTTTGTGTTTTTTCAAGTAACACATGTTTTTTTACATGTTGTTTTATCTATGGTGCATGTGT
The DNA here is from genome assembly GCA_947562095.1 of Branchellion lobata. Classification (NCBI taxonomy): domain Eukaryota; kingdom Metazoa; phylum Annelida; class Clitellata; order Hirudinida; family Piscicolidae; genus Branchellion; species Branchellion lobata. The sequence continues at coordinate 7,078,859 of OX387260.1, forward strand.
TGTTTCATCTATGATGCATGTGCTGTTTTATCTATGGTGCGTGTGTTGTTTTATCTATGGTGCGTGTGTTGTTTTATGTATAGTGATGTTTATTTTCTATGGTGCATGTTTATTTTCTATGGTGCATGTGTTGTTTTGTTTTGAGCCGTTCTGACGTCAGTTGTCTGCAGCCACGTCGAGATTCGTCTAACACTCATTATCGCCTTTGTAGCGCGCAAAGAACTAGTAACAATAAAAAAACATTGATAGAAAATATTTTTGTTTATTTTATTAGGATTGTTATGATGATGATGATGATGATGATGATGATGATGATGCTGATGATGATGATGATGATGATGACGATGATGATGATGATGATGATGATGATGATGATGATGATGATGATGATGATGATGATGATGATGATGATGATGATGATGATGATGATGATGATGATGATGATGATGATGATGATGATGATGATGATGATGATGATGATGATGATGATGATGACGATGATGATGATGATGATGATGATGATGATGATGATGATGATGATGATGATGATGATGATGATGATGATTTTTTTTATTATAATAAAAACTATGATTCTCGTAAGAAGTAGTTTTATTATTATTATTATTATTATTATTATTATTATTATTATTATTATTATTATTATTATTATTATTATTATTATTATTATTATTATTATTATTATTATTATTATTATTATTATTATTATTATTATTATTATTATTATTATTATTATTATTATTATTATTATTATTATTATTATTATTATTATTATTATTATTTTTATTATTATTATTATTATTATTATTATTATTATTATTATTATTATTATTATTATTATTATTATTATTATTATTATTATTATTTTTATTATTATTACTATTATTATTGTTATTATTTTCACCTTGTCACCACGTAACACAGACGCCGGCGTCCAGACCTCATAACTTCACGATCGTTGGACGAGGCAGACGTGCAGCAGAAGCGCCTGATGCACCTTGACCGCTTGGAGGCGTTGAGGGCGCAAGAGGAGGATGGTGATCTGGGCCACCACCACCACCACCACGACCACCACCATCACCACCACCTCACCATGGCGGTGGTGTCTTTGGAGCGCACAATTGCCTTCCAGAACAGCCTGCTGTCCAACAGGCTGCTGGAGAGGAGGAAGGGGCGCCCCCATAACACCCCATCCCTCGCCTCCGATGACAGCGACACCCCTACTAACTACCCAGATAACCTCACCCAGTCACCCACCATCTACCCTTCCATCGTCCCAAAGTCCAGCACCAAACAAGATAAGGTTGGCTGGTGGATGGATTTGGGTGGGGGAATGGAGGGGGGGGGAGGTGAATGGATGAGTGGATGGGTGGATTAAAAGGATAAAAGGATAATTTAATGAATAAATGAATACGAAAATGAATGAATGGATGGATGTATGGATAGATGAATAGATGAATGAATGGATGGATGAGTAGATGGATGGATGGATGGATAGATAGATAGATGGATGGATGGATGGATGAATGGATGGATGAATGGATGGATGAATGGATGGATGAATGGATGGATGAATGGATGGATGAATGGATGGATTAATGGATGGATTAATGGATGGATGAATGGATGGATGAATGGATGGATGAATGGATGGATGAATGGATGGATGAATGGTTGAATGAATGGAGTACAGAGGAGTACAAGAGATTAAAGAGGAGTAGATCGGAGTACAGAGGAGTACAGAGGAGTACAGAGGAGTACAGAGGAGTACAGAGGAGTACAGAGGAGTACAGAGGAGTACAAAAGAGTAAAGAGGAGTAGATCGGAGTACAGAGAAGTACAGGAAAGTACAGAGAAGTAGATCGGAGTACAAGAGAGTTCAGAGGAGTACAGAGGAGTATAGAAAAGTACAGAGGAGTATAGAAAAGTACAGAGGAGTGAAGAAGAGTACAGGGGAATACAGAAGAGTAGAGAGGAGTACAAAAGAGTACGAAGGAGTACAGAGGAAGACAGAGGCGTACAGGAGAGTACAGAGGAGTACAGGAAAGTACAGAGGAGTACAGGAAAGTACAGGAGAGTACAGGAAAGTACAGGAAAGTACAGAGAAGTAGAGAAGAGTAGAGGGAAATTTCCAGTCAGATGCTGGCTGGTTCGGAGGCTTTCAATGTTTGCGAGTGGTTGATAAACACACGCATGGTTGCTTGTTTGCGCTTCAATCCGCTCTTCTTAAACTCATTTATAGAACTTTTCTCGATGCATACACCGCACTAACGTATAGGCGTATATATATATATATATATATATATATATATATATATATATATATATATATATATATATATATATATATATATATATATATATATATATATATATATATATATATATATATATATATATATATATATATATATATATATATATATATATATATATGTTAGTAGTAAAAAAAATTATTATTATTATTATTATTATTATTATTATTAATATTATCACATACCCATGTATATGGTACAAACTACCAGGCGCCTTGTTATTGCGCTCCTCCTGCTGTCCCTGTTCAGACCTTGTTTTGATTCTCCTCATTTTATTGCTCTTCTCCCCTCCTCCCCATCTCTCCCCTCTCCCTTCCTCCTCCTCATCTCTCCCCTCTCACCTCCTCCTCCTCATCTCTCATCTCTCCCCTCTCCCCTCCTCCTCCTCATTTCTCCCCTCTCCCCTCCTCCTCATCTCTCATCTCTCCCCTCTCCCCTCCTCCTCCTCATTTCTCCCCTCTCTCCTCCTCCTCCTCATCTCTCTTCTCTCCTCCTCCTCATCTCTCCCCTCTCCCCTCCTCCTTCTCATCTCTTTCTGCTCTCCCTTCCTCGTCTCTCCCCTCTCCCCTCCTCCTCCTCATCTCTTTCTGCTCTCCCTTCCTCGTCTCTCCCCTCTCTCCTCCTCGTCTCTCTTTTCTTCTACCCCTCTCATACCTTTTTTCTTCCCTCTCTTCATCTCTTTCTTCCCTTCTCCTCATTTCTTTCTTTTTTTTTCTTCTTTCCTTCCTCTTTATCTCATTCTCTTATTTTCCTCTTCTCATCTCTCTCCATCCCTCCTCTCCTCTTTTCTCTCTTCTCCTCCTCCTCTTTCTTTCTCCTTTCTGTTATTGTTTTTTGTTTTATCTTTTTTGTTTTACCACCAGTGATTTTAATTTTTTTTATTTGTTTTTTCCTCATATTTTGTTGTTTTGTTGTTGTTATTTTGTTTTTTTATTCGATTTGCTTTCATTTCTTTTGTTTTTGTTTTTGTTAAACCAGAATAATTTGCACAAATAATTCTACCACTCAATTACTAATCTTAGATCAACAAACCCCAAACTAAACATTCTATACTACAATACAATACAATACAATACAATACAATACAATACAATACAATACAATACAATACAATACAATACAATACAATACAATACAATACAATACAATACAATACAATAAAATACAATACAATACAATACAATAAAAAACAATACAATACAATACAATGCAATACAATACAATACAATACGATAAAATACAATACAATACAATACAACACAATGAAATACAATACAATAAAATAAAATACAATACAATACAATACAATACAATGCAATACAATACAATACAATAAAATACAATACAATTTAATGCAATACAATACAATACAATACAATACAATACAATACAATACAATACAATAAAAAACAATAAAATACAATAAAATATAATACAATACAATACAATACAATAAAACATAAAGACGAATATTAGTATAGTGGCATTAGCCCCATAAAGTTTCGAAGCCACTCAAAACGTCTTATTATTATAATTATAATAAAGAATAAAAAAATAAATAAATAAATAAATAAATAAAATTTAAAAAAAGAAGTACAGTATTATTATTATTATTATTATTATTATTATTATTATTATTATTATTATTATTATTATGAGGGGTGAGATTTATTGAACAGGTGGGTCTTCAGAGATCGACAAAATGATTTTGTTGAACTTGAAGATTTTAAGCTGTTAGACAGATTGTTCCACAACTTAGGTCGGCTGACGCTGAACCTTCTTAATCCTAATGATTTGAGCTTGTGCTTGTTGGGAACAACGTCCTTTGACTCAGCCGATCTTAGTCTTTGTTTTTCATGCAGACTACAACTAGAATTAGGTCACGTGTCAGATACGCAGAAGCCTCATTGGACAAACACTTGTACACCTGCAGTGCTATTTTTAATTCAATTCTTCCATCAATTTTTAGCCTTGAGTAGCTCATCCTCATCCACATCCTGGAGCCTACTGAGACCGCCTTCTTGCGCATGAGCTAGAAAAATGGGTTTTTCTCTGGCTTGGATTGAGTTTCTCGCTGACTCAACTTTTTTCAACAACAAAAATTGGAATTCAACAGGCTGAATTCCGTCAACAGAAGATCTCTTTCCTCGACCAGAGACACTATTAATGTGGCTCCAAATGTTAGCCGTTTTGTTTTTTGGATCACTGAGTTTATTATTCCAGTAATCTCTACGCTTGTGTCTACACAGACTTTTGTAGAGTTTCTTCTGACCCAGCCATGCAGCAAAATCATTCTCACTGCTGGTCCTCATGTAGATCCTTTCTAGACTCCTTTTCAGACATTTCGAAGTACGACACTCCCGATCAAACCACTAGCAGCCGAAGTTCGCGGAAAATCAGTTGAGAACGAAGGATGAAGCGATTGATGCGTGTTATGAGGGAATGCTCCATATTTTTATTCGTATGTTTCATATTTAAGTTTTCTTTTCTACTTTTTTGATTTTTTGATTGATTAAAATTTTTTAAATTCTTTTTTTTTTCTTTTTTTTTTTAAATAAGTAAAAAAAATTTTTTTAATTTTTCCATTTGAAGAATTTGAAAAATACTCATGCAGTAACTCCTTTTTCAACTTCCCACACACCACACCACACCACACCACACCACACCACACCACACCACACCACACCACACCACACTACACCACACCACACCACACCACATCACACCACACCACACCACACCACACCACGCCACACAACACCACACCACACCACACCACACCACACCACACCACACAGATGACCGTTTACATGAGGGTGATTTTCCTGAAAATTGGTGAAATTGACACGATGAAGGAAAATTTTGTGGCAGACGCATTCATACAGGTGCTGTCATGCGGAAACACAATACATAAAAAATCTTTTTAAAAAATAAAAAAAATGGTGGAAAAATAACAAAAAAACAAAAACAAAAATAAATTAAAAAACAAAAATGATAAAAGATAAAAAATAAAAATAATAAAAACAAAAAAACAAAAATAATAAAAGATATGAAAAAATAATAAAAGATAAAAATGAAAATGCTGAAATGAAATTACAAAAAAATAAGCAAAACTCCACCAAACGTCACGTGATATTTATTCAGGCTCGTTGGAGGGAACCTGAATTGGATGGTACACAAGACCAGGTGTGTGTTTGTGTGTTTGTGTGTTTGTGTGTTTGTGTGTGTGTGTGTGTATGTGTGTGTGTTTGGTTTCACTTTCATCTAGGTATGACTGTATGTGAATGTATGAAAATTCTATGATAGCTCACTCGAAAACTAAACACTCAGCACTTACACAAACTCACACACACACATACACACACTCACACACACACACACACACACACACAAACACACACACACTCACACACACACACACACACACACATACACACACACACACACACACACACACACACACACACACACACACACACACACACACACACACACACACACACACACACACACACACACACACACACACACACACACACACACAGACACCACACTACACCACACCTTCTAAACACACCACCATGAACCACACCACCCTGAACCACACCACCCTGGACCACACCACCCTGAACCACACCACCCTGGACCACACCACCCTGGACCACACCACCCTGAACCACATCACCCTGAACCACACCACCCTGGACCACACCACCCTGAACCACACCACCCTGGACCACACCACCTTGGACCACACCACCCTGGACCACACCACCCTGAACCACATCACCCTGAACCACACCACCCTGGACCACACCACCCTGAACCACACCACCCTGGACCACACCACCTTGGACCACACCACCCTGGACCACACCAGAACTCAAACGAGATCGACTTTGAGAAGTTTTGGAACCCCAAGTTGTACGTGGAGAACAACCTTGGCGAGCCGAAAGAGACGGTCTGGCAGGCTGTGAACTACGATTGGAAGGGGCAGGCAACGTTGTACGAGAGACGTCGTATCAAAGGCTGCTTCCTGGAAAACCTGGAGCTTGATGACTTTCCCTTTGACACCCAGGTGGGAGGGGGTGGAAGGGGGTGGAAGGGGGTGGAAGGGGGTGGAAGGGGGTGGAAGGGGGTGGAAGGGGGTGGAAGGGGGTGGAAGGGCGTGGAAGGGGGTGGAAGGGGGTGGAAGGGGGTGGAAGGGGGTGGAAGGGGGTGGAAGGGGGTGGAAGGGGGTGGAAGGGGGTGGAAGGGGGTGGAAGGGGGTGGAAGGGTGGGGGAGAAGGAAGTGGGAGGGAGTGGAAGGGGGTGAAAGGGGGTGAAGGGATGGAAGAGGGGGGGAAGGAAGTGGGAGGGAGTGGAAGGGGGTGAAAGGGAGTGGAGAAGGGTGAAGAGGGGGTGGGAAGGGGAATGAGGGGGGGTTGGAGAGGGTGGGAAGGAGGTTTGAGAAAGGGTGAAAAAAGAGGTGAAAAAAGAAGATTAGTGGAAGAAAATTGGAATGATCAATCAAGATATTGCGATCAAAAGTGTCGAAAGCTGCTGACAAGTCAAAGGAAGCAGGACCCAAAGGGGTGTTGTCATCACATCCTTGATATCATCAAGGAGGAGGGCGGTGTCCCAGGGGTGATTGGCTACCCCCTTCTGTGGCACTCTAGCTGCCCCTGTGTGTTGATTATCATTGCTATTGTTAGTTATGGTGATGATGATGATGATGATGATGATGATGATGATGATGATGATGATGATGATGATGATGATGATGATGATGATGATGATGATGATGATGATGATGATGATGATGATGATGATGATGATGGTGATGATGATGATGATGATGATGATGATGATGATGATGATGATGATGATGATGATGATGATGATGATGGTAATGATGATGATGAGGATGATGATGGTAATGATGATGATGAGCGAAAAAAAAGAAAAAGGAAGAAGAGAAAGAAGGGAAAGAAGAAAGAAGCAGAGGAAAGAAAGGAAGAGAAGGAGGAAAA
>OX387260.1:7101203-7103703 GCA_947562095.1 Branchellion lobata
GCGATGTTATGTAACGAGTTACCCGAGTGAGGAAGAGCTCACGTGTGTCCTGTTGGTGTGGATTGACGTCATCACCAACGACAACAACGATAACAACTCCTTCCATAGCCAGCTGTAGCGCAGCTGAGGACCATTCTCAGGCGCTTAAAATAAAAATCAACAACTACAACGACAACAACAACAACGACGACAAAAACGATAACACCGACGACAATAACAACAACAACGACAATAACAACAACAACGACAACAACAACAACAACAACAACAACACAACAACAACAACAACAACAACAAAAACAACAACAACAACAACAACAGCAACAACAACGACGACAACAACAACAACAACAACAACAACAACAACAACAACAAAAACAACAACAACAACAACAACAACAACCTTTCCATAGAAAACGTTAGCAGCATGCAATAAGCTCACAACTTCTTTGATCTCCTTCATGAACAAATCAACACCACCACAATTTTTATTTTCACCACCAACACCACCACCACAATCTTCATTTTCACCACCAACAACACCACCACAATTTTTATTTTCACCACCAACAACACCACCACAATCTTCATTTTCACCAACAACACCACCAAAACCATCTTTATTATAACCTCCACCACCATTTATACCATTTTCAACTTTGCCTTCCTCCTCCTCAGCATCATCATTATCATCATCATTATTATTATTATTATTATTATTATTATTATTATTATTATTATTATTATTATTATTATTATTATTATTATTATCATTATTATTATGATAGTCATGTTCATATGTGCGGGGGTTGAAGGGAGGCAGGCGAGTGAGGCTGGTCTTGATGTTCAACAACCCCTGCAAGCAAACAACAACACTGACTGAAACAACCAACCAACCAACCATATTCATTCAAGCATTCATTCAGGCCTTCATTCAGGCATTCATTGAGGCATTCATTGAGGCATTCATCGAAGCATTCATTCAGGAATTCATCCAGACAATCATTCAAGCATTCATTCAGGCCTTCATCCAGACAATCATTCAAGCATTCATTCAGGCATTCATTGAGGCAGACGGTTAATGAAGCATTGGAAGGCCACCTGGATGACGATGTCAAGTGCCAGTGAGTGCACCAAGTGGCTTGAATGCTTGCTCGAGAGGAGGAGTGCTTCTTGGATGACGTCATTGTTGCCTTTGTTGACACAAGAGAAGAGAGTTTGGAGGTCTGTGGAGTGATGATGATGATGATGATGATAACGATGAAAATAATAATAATAAAACAGAAAAAAACAACAATAACAAATTCAATTTGTATAGCGCCAAAGAAAACAACTGAGGTGCCCCCTGTTCGGTCATTAAGACCAATCAGGCATTAGAGGTTGCAAGCTAGTTTGAATAAATATGTTTCGAGTTGAGATTTGAAGGAAGAAGTTGAGAGTTTTGGCGCCAAAAAGTACCTTCCAAGAGCTTCTCTTCCTCAGTGACGTCATTGCCGCAAGGAGAAACGCTATTCAGGTTGTTGCTGTTATTTTTGTTGTTGTTGTTGCTGTCATTGTTGTTGTTGTTATTTTTGTTGGTGCTGTTATTGTTATTGTTGTTGTTATTTTTGTTGGTGCCGTTTATGTTATTGTTGTTGTTGGTGTTAATGTCAATTTTGTTGTTGCTGTTGAGAAGACAAAACTGATCACTGGAAATATTCATCAATTTCATTTCACACTCACCATTGGTTCTTGTTGGAGTACTACTCGTTGCGTTTGTGGTGGTTGTTGCGTTTGTGGTGGTTGCGTTTGTGGTGGTTGTTGCGTTTGTGGTGGTTGTTGCGTTTGTGGTGGTTGCGTTTGTGGTGGTGGTTTCGTTTGTGGTGGTTGCGTTTGTGGTGGTTGCATTTGTGGTGGTTGTTGCGTTTGTGGTGGTTGTTGCGTTTGTGGTGGTTGTTGCGTTTGTGGTGGTTGTTGCGTTTGTGGTGGTTGTTGCGTTTGTGGTGGTTGTTGCGTTTGTGGTGGTTGTTGCGTTTGTGGTGCCTCTATTTTGTTTCTTCTTGCAAGGCGCCTCATCATCCATAATACCTAATTTCCTTTTGTGGAAATTAATATTCTTATTACTATTAGTACTACTTTTATTATAGTTATTCCTATTAGTATTATTATTATTTTTATTGTTATTTTTATTATTTTTATTATTATTTTTATTATTGTTATTACTAGTATTTTTGTTGTCGTGCTTCACCCATGTTGTGTTATCAAGCAAACTGTCTTCACTGCTGTCTTTATCGTCTATTCTATCATTGTTATTATTATTGTTATTAATATTATCAGTATCATTATTGTTATTATCATTATTATTATTATTATTATTATTATTATTATTATTATTATTATTATTATTATTATTATTATTATTATTATTGCTGTTGTCGTTATAGTCATCATCATCATCATCATTATCATCATCATCAGGCAGGGGACTCAACATAGGCATCGGGAGGATGGATAGGAGGCC
>OX387260.1:7108703-7111203 GCA_947562095.1 Branchellion lobata
TTGATAGGGCGTAACTTGAAACTTCTTGTGAAATTTCTGATTCTTGTTTTATATAGATTTTTCCCTACTTCTCCAACAGGAGTTCTGTAGTTTTTATGAACAGATTTTATTCTTCTCTTTCCTCTCCCATTTGGTGTTTCTCATGGTTCTGTTCTTGGTCCTCTCCTTTTTATTCTTTATACTTTAAAACTCCAAAAAATTATTTCAACGTTTTCTCTTTAGTGTCAACCTCATGCTGATGACTCTTACATCTTTACTTCATTTTTGAAATATGAATTCTCTCCTACTATCTCTAACATTTCTTCTTGTATTGGTAAAATAGTCTCTTAGAGTGAGTTTATGTTCTTCAAACTCGATCCCTCGAAACTTGATCTTGTTTATTTTAGCAAGTATTTTCGACTTATTGAGTCTTTTTTTTTATTGATAATTCATCAAACCTTTCACTCGCCCCTTCTTCCACCATCCGTAGTTTAAGCTTGACTCTTCACTTTCTCTCATAGCACAAATAAAATCTGTAGATGAATCATATTTTTTCATCTTTGCCGTATCAAGCAACTGAAACTTTTCCTAGAAAATCCAACCATCAAACTACTAGTTTATTCGCTTCTTTTTTCCCTCTTCGACTGTAACTCCTTTCACTACAAACTCACAGAGACCACACAACACCCTTTTTTTCATAGTCTTTTTTGAAGCAAATCAAGACAAACACTGGCAATGGCACATGGTGAACAATCGAAATGAAAAAAAAAGTAAAATCAACAATGACTGAATAATGTCATAAGAACCGTCAATTGTCTTTTGCAAAAAATTAAAAACTGACTATAAAATCAAATTTATGAATCTCAAAAGTTTAAAATTGAGTCATAGTTTATATTGAATGACTATTGAAGAATGTTACATCAAATTAACCAAAACTGGAATGTTGAAAGGTCGTAAGAAATTCAAGAACAAAATTGTCTATTAAATCAACATAGCGCTGCCCACTCAGTTTTTGGCACCTATTTTTTAGGATACCTCCCAATAGTACTTATGCCAAATCTGCTCTTTCCTACTGTGAGCCCCTTTTATGGAACTCTCTTCCCCTCAATCTTACCTCTATTACTTCTCTACTTTGTTTTCGTTAAGCCCTTAAAACTTTATTGTTTAAACAGTTCGTAGCAGAGAGCTTTTGAATAGTTTATAAGAGCTATACAAATGGGTTGATTAGATCAGGTTAGGTTATGCCTTTGAAAAGTCCGTAAGAATCATTTTGAGTAATTTAAGTTATATTTTTTGAGCTTTTTAAAATTTTATTTATCACCAGATATAAAGATTGTGTTATTTCAGTATTTTTGCATTCAATTCTAACTCTCTTTCATTCGGGTTAATAATCTCAGGCGTAAGGATTAGCCACTGGATCATTGTGTGTCTATGCTATTTTTAATTCATCTTTTTCATTGTTGCCTTCTACGTGTCAAAGTATAAATACTTATTTACAACAATAGGACCACGGCTCCGTTAGTAAAATATAGAAAATTTATTTCAACTGCAACTTATTTATTTATTTAAAAATATTAAATGATAAACGAGGTGTTGGAACAGCCCTAATGAATTTAGAAGAAAAAGGTTTGTAGTATGTTTTATTAAAAAAGGAAGTGAGGAATAGTTGAGTTACAGACGAAGAATTTGAAAGAAAGTGGGAGGAGTAATGCTGAAGGTTTACGAATAAAAATGTACACAGAAACAAAAGGAAATAAGTGAATAACATGTTGGGATGACATCACTCACGGAAAAAAGGGTTTTAAACTGATTTAGTAAAGAACTGAGCTTGGAAAAGGGAAAGATTGGAGAACAATTGAATATAATGGAAAGGGTTTTGGAAAAGAGTTAAGAATCATAAAGTCATTGATTAAGCATGTTTTATGTTATTAGAGTATATTAAATCAAAAATAAAACTTATCCTCTTCATTTTGATGCTTATTAAATTCATATTTTTCATATTCATTCAAAAAATAAGCTAAATAGAATTTACAAAGCATGTTTACAAAACCTTTGCAGCTGAGACTGAAGAAATGAAGATAGAAATGAAGCAGGGTGAAGGGGGAGAAGAGGGTGAGAAAGGTCAGTTAGCAACATGGATAGAGAAGCATCCGACTTTCATGATGGTCACTTCAGCCCTCCTCTACGCTGTGTCATCATTCCTCATCACCGTCATCAACAAGGTCACACTGACTTCCTTCAAGTGAGCTTCACCTCCTATCACTTGTAGAGGTATTCAAACTCCGAAGCCACACGAGCACAGCATCTGTTTTTCACTTCGCTTATCACTTCCTACCACTAAAACTTCAGCTCAGCTCGGAAATTAACCTGCATCACAGCCTTGTTTGCTTACCATTAGACTACAGAGATTGACTTCTACCATATCATCCAGCCCAATTATCTACCTCCATCTAACACCATCTTCCACCCACTCCAGGTTCCCTTCATTTCAGTTTCTCGGCTTTGCACAGGTGATTAAACA
>OX387260.1:7113703-7116203 GCA_947562095.1 Branchellion lobata
GAGGAGTGTGAGGAGGGTGAGGAGTGTGAGGGTGAGGAGGGTGTGGAAGATGAGGAAATTGAGGAGGGTGAGGAGAATGAGGAGGATCTGGAGGGTGAGGAGGGTGAGGAGGATGTGGAGTGTGAGGAGGGTGAGGAGTGTGAGGGTGAGGAGGGTGAGGAGGATGAGAAGGGTAAGAAGGGTGAGGAGGGTGTGGAGTAAAGTGTGAGACACACCACAGCAGCTCTTAACACACCACACAGAATCTTCTGATCACTTACTTGGGCATGGTGATTGGAGGAGACTACAAATTCAGTGTCGTCAACTTCATTGGGGTGAACATCAGGTGATGATGATGATGATGATGATGATGATGATGATGATGATGATGATGATGATGATGATGATGATGATGAGGATTAATTGATATTTGCAGTGTGATGGGAAGCCTCTTCTACACCTACATTACCTTCGTTACCAAGCAATCCACTTCTCCTGGCAAGTAACCTCCTCTCTCTCCTTCTCTTCCTCCTTCTCTTCCTCCTTCTTTTCCTTCTTCTCTTCCTCCTTCTTTCCCTCCTTCTCTTCCTCTTTCTTTCCCTCCTTCTCTTCCTCCTTCTTCTTTCTTCCTTTCCTTTCTCTTCTTTTTTTTCCTTCTTCCTTTTTGCCATTTTCTCCTTCTCTATTTCTTCCTCTTTTTCTTCCTCTTCTTTTTCCTACTCCTCTTTCTCATTCTCCTCCTCCTTTAACTTCTATTTTTCTTCTTCCTTCTTGTTCTTCTCCTCTTCCTCCTCATTCTCTCCATCTTCTCGCTCCTTCTCATCTATTTTCATATTTTACCTTCAAGAGCTCTTCCAGAGCCTTAAGGTCAACGTTCGTTCCACAATCCTTCATTTTATAAAATTCTATTCCTCATACCTCTTTTATAACACCTAACCGCTCTCTCACACACACACGCACACACACACACACACACACACACACACACACACACACACACACACACACACACACACACACATACACACACACACACCCATTTTCTAACTGAAATTAAATGTCGGTCTTCAACGTATCATTCATGCGTGGTATTTTGTTTTCATCCTGGTGTCACTTGCTTTTTTCTTCGTATTCTTTTGAATATGTATTCTTTTGCATGTGTGTATGTGTATATTTTGTTGATTTTGTGGTAAGTTTCATTTATGAGCGCGTTTTTGTGCCTTGTTGCGTTTTGCTTACGTGTGGGTTCATGTGATATGTATATATCTATCTCACACATGATATGTGTATATCTAGTATTTATCTGTCCTTAGTGTGTTCATCTGTGTGTGTGTGTGTGTGTGTGTGTGTGTGTGTGTGTGTGTGTGTGTGTGTGTGTGTGTGTGTACGCTCTGTGTATGCGTCTTCGTGTGGTTGAACAATCGGTCTTTGAAAAAACAAACTGAATCTTCGTCTTGTTGGCGTCTTCGAGGCCAAAATGAAAACAATCAGGAAGCTAATCAGCCATCAGGTGTCAATTAAGTTAACCCAATTATTTTACCAATTAATTTTATTTCATTAAGTCTCCGGTTTCGTGGATGCCTGTGAGGTTGTCCTTTTGTATTTACTTCAAATTTTTTTTCATTAATGCTTTTACATCCAGGTTTCAAATTTCACTTTTAAAATATTCAATTTTTCTGTGATTCAAGTTAAAATTTTTAAAGCTCTGATCTTATTTTCAAATAATCTTTATTTTTACTCTTTCTGTTTCCTAATTTAATCCAAGCTACAAATTTGTGGGGCGTCCTTGGCATAATGTTCAAAAGCGCATTTCCTGTAACATCATTTGTGTTTTTGACTTTTTCAATTTGCATTTTTCGCCATGTTTAGCAACAATTCCAGCGGTTGTTTGAGTTTAATTCAGGTCAATGAACAAACCAAGTGATTAATTGATTGACTAATGAACTCTGCTTGAAGACCTAATGGAACTCATCCCAAATGATCGGACACGGAGGCGCTGTTCTTGATCTTGAATTTTCACTCAATAAGTATGATCAGTGAGTTGATGGTTGCACGCTCATCGCATTGAAACATTTGTATAGCGGCGAGTAATCTTCAACAGCGCCAAATTAAAAAAAAAAAGTTATAAATGAATTGAATTTGTAGGATTTTTGCGTGTTAGAGAAACTGCGAGGAGGAGTAGGGGGTGTCCTTCGAGAGTTCGAAGATTGAAGGTGAAGAAAGACCAAAAGAGGCTATTTAAAACGATGTTTCATTTGTGTCATCGTTTCAAAAAGAGCAGCACCACCATGCAACAACACCATGCAGCAACACCATGCAGCAACACCATGCAGCAACACCATGCAACAACACCATACAACAACACCATGCAGCAACACCATACAACAACACCATGCAGCAACACCATACAACAACACCATGCAACAACACCATACAACAACACCATGCAGCAACACCATGCAGCAACACCATGCAGCAACACCATGCAGCAACACCATGCAACAACACCATACAACAACAC
>OX387260.1:7133703-7136203 GCA_947562095.1 Branchellion lobata
GGAGGAGGAGGAGGAGGAGGAGGAGGAGGAGGAGGAGGAGGAGGAGGAGGAGGAGGAGGAGGAGGAGGAGGAGGAGGAGGAGGAGGAGGAGGAGGAGGAGGAGGAGGAGGAGGAGGAGGAGGAGGAGGAGGAGGAGGAGGAGGAGGAGGAGGAGGAGGAGGAGGAGGAGGAGGAGGAGGAGGAGGAGGAGGAGGAGGAGGAGGAAGAGGAGGAGGAAGAGGAGAAGGAGGAGGAGGAGGAGGAGGAGGAGGAGGAGGAGGAGGAGGAGGAGGAGGAGGAGGAGGAGGAGGAGGAGGAAGAGGAGGAGGAAGAGGAGAAGGAGGAGGAGGAGGAGGAGGAGGAGGAGGAGGAGGAGGAGGAGGAGGAGGAGGAGGAGGAGGGGGAGGAGGAGGAGGAGGAGGGGGAGGAGGAAGAGGAGGAGGAGAAGGAGGAGGAGGAGGAGGAGGAGGAGGAGGAGGAGGAGGAGGAGGAGGAGGAGGAGGAGGAGGGGGAGGAGGAAGAGGAGGAGGAGAAGGAGGAGGAGGAGGAGGAGGAGGAGAGTTTTAGTTACTGATGCACGTATCAAAGTATTTATCTCGAGGAAGGAATGTTGGAACACAATGACCTTTGTTGTTAGCTAACAACAAACATGCTTGTGATCAACACCTCACCACCACCTCACCACCACATCACTACCACTAACACCTCAACACCATTTCACCACTACACCACCACCTCACCACTCACACCTCACACCACCACTTCACCATCACCACCACCACCTCAGTGCCAACCACTATTTTGTAAAGTTGTTTTCACAAAACCACTATATTGTATTTCAAACTTGTTTATTCCAACTTTCCATCTTCACGTTGCTTTGGCAACACCACGCGTAAACTCACTATAAAATCCTGAGTCTTTTATTGCTGCATGTTGCACCAATATGGTCATAGGCCATACACGCCAAGAGTTCCCAAGCAACACGCCGTCTGCTTGAGTTCGTCTGTTTCCTGCTTGAGTTGCTGATTTTGCAACTTATTGAGTAGCTCTAAAAATCGAACTCCGAAGCTTTCGTTTGACGATACATCTCTCTACCCACTCGGCTACAGCAGCAGAGAAGGTAAAATACAACAAGTCGTAGTGAGGTCTTATTGCGCGCCCTATAAACATCTTAAAAAAACATTTAACCAATAAGTTCACATCATCATCATCATCGTCGTCGTCGTCGTCGTCATCATTACCTTCCATCTCCTCTGCCTCCTCTTTCTCTTGCTCTTTTTCCTTCTCCTACTCATTCTCCCCTTCTTTTCTTCCTTCATCCCCTTCTTTTCTTCCTTCATCCCCTTCTTTTCTTCCTTCATCCCCTTCTTTTCTTCCTTCATCCCCTTCTTTTCTTCCTTCATCCCCTTCTTTTCTTCCTTCATCCCCTTCTTTTCTTCCTTCATCCCCTTCTTTTCTTCCTTCATCCCCTTCTTTTCTTCCTTCATCCCCTTCTTTTCTTCCTTCATCCCCTTCTTTTCTTCCTTCATCCCCTTCTTTTCTTCTTTCATCCCCTTCTTTTCTTCCTTCATCCCCTTCTTTTCTTCTTTCATCCCCTTCTTTTCTTCCTTCATCCCCTTCTTTTCTTCCTTCATCCCCTTCTTTTCTTCCTTCATCCCCTTCTTTTCTTCCTTCATCCCCTTCTTTTCTTCCTTCATCCCCTTCTTTTCTTCCTTCATCCCCTTCTTTTCTTCCTTCATCCCCTTCTTTTCTTCCTTCATCCCCTTCTTTTCTTCTTTCATCCCCTTCTTTTCTTCCTTCATCCCCTTCTTTTCTTCCTTCATCCCCTTCTTTTCTTCCTTCATCCCCTTCTTTTCTTCTTTCATCCCCTTCTTTTCTTCCTTCATCCCCTTCTTTTCTTCCTTCATCCCCTTCTTTTCTTCTTTCATCCCCTTCTTTTCTTCCTTCATCCCCTTCTTTTCTTCCTTCATCCCCTTCTTTTCTTCCTTCATCCCCTTCTTTTCTTCTTTCATCCCCTTCTTTTCTTCCTTCATCCCCTTCTTTTCTTCTTTCATCCCCTTCTTTTCTTCCTTCATCCCCTTCTTTTCTTCCTTCATCCCCTTCTTTTCTTCCTTCATCCCCTTCTTTTCTTCCTTCATCCCCTTCTTTTCTTCCTTCATCCCCTTCTTTTCTTCCTTCATCCCCTTCTTTTCTTCCTTCATCCCCTTCTTTTCTTCCTTCATCCCCTTCTTTTCTTCCTTCATCCCCTTCTTTTCTTCCTTCATCCCCTTCTTTTCTTCTTTCATCCCCTTCTTTTCTTCCTTCATCCCCTTCTTTTCTTCCTTCATCCCCTTCTTTTCTTCCTTCATCCCCTTCTTTTCTTCCTTCATCCCCTTCTTTTCTTCTTTCATCCCCTTCTTTTCTTCCTTCATCCCCTTCTTTTCTTCCTTCATCCCTTCTTTTCTTCCTTCATCCCCTTCTTTTCTTCCTTCATCCCCTTCTTTTCTTCCTTCATCCCCTTCTTTTCTTCCTTCATCCCCTT
>OX387260.1:7153703-7166203 GCA_947562095.1 Branchellion lobata
ACACACACACACACACACACACACACACACACACACACACACACACACACACACACACACACACACACACAAACACACACACAAACACACACACACACACACAGACACACACACACACAAACACACACACACACACACAGACGCCTCAACTACGACAGCGACAGCAGCCATAGCTACACCATCATCATCACAGCCACCGACAGCGGCCAGCCTAGTCTCACAGGACACTCCTTCTTACAAGTCCACGTTAGCAATGTTAACAACCATCCTCCTGTTTTCTCCACCCATCTTCAAACCTCTCTGCAACTCTCTCCACAACTGCCCCTCCACTCCCCTGTCTTCGCCGTAGCTGCCTCTGATGCTGATGGTGATGGTGTGGAGTACTCGATGCAAGGTATTGGATGAGTGGCTAGATGGAGAGATGGATGGGTGGATGGGTGGATGGATGGATGGATGGATGAATGGGTGGATGGATGGATGGGTGGATGGATGGATGGGTGGGTGGATGGATGGATGGGTGGGTAGATGAATGGATGGATGGATGGATGGGTGGATGAATGGGTGGGTGTATGGATGGATAGATGGGTGGGTAGATGGATGGATGGATGGCTGGATGGATGGCTGGATGGATGGATGGATGGATGGATGGATGGATGGATGGATGGATGGATGGATGGATGGATGGATGGATGGATGGATGGATGGATGGATGGATGGATGGATGGATGGATGGATGGATGGATGGATGGATAAGATCCAGTAATGGCATGTGCATTCCAAATTACGTGCGGCATAAGCAGACGCCGATGTGACAACTATTAGCATTTTTATCTCAACGCCACTTCACCATCTCATTCATCATCTTCCTTCCTTCCTTCTTCGTTCACTCCTCTTCTTTCTCGTCTTTTTGTTTTTTTTTTAATATTTTTGTTTCAAAAAATTATTATTTGTTTGTTTTTTTATTTTTTTCTATTTTCCATTCATTTTTTCATTTTTTCTATTTTCCATTCATTTTTTCATTTTTTCTATTTTCCATTCATTTTTTCATTTTTTCTATTTTCCATTCATTTTTTTGTTTTTTTTTCATGTGCTTCCCATTCTTCAATTTTTTTTCGATTTTTTGTTTTTTCTTATTTATATCCTCTTACACGCCTTTCCATCTCATCTTTTGCTTTCCACATCAACAAAACTCTTCTTCCTTATTCGCGCAAACACACACACACACACACACACACACACACACACACACACACACACACACACACACACACACACACACACACACACACACACACACACACACACACACACACACACACACACACACACACACACACACACACAAACAGGTGAGAAGTCATGGGTTTTTCCCACATAATTTTTTCAATTGATCAGTCTCCTCATGCCACAGGCTCTGGCTTCAACACATCAGATGTCTCATGCATCCACCTTTCTCATCTATTGATCTGTCTTATCATCCATCCATCATCCACTAATCCATTCGGTCATCCATCCACTCACCAATTCACAATTCACTCATCCATCGGTCTTCATCCGTCTGTCCATCCATTCAGCCCTTCATTCATCACTCCATTCTTCCACCTTTCTTTCATGCATCATTTCCCCCATCTTTTTATTCATTCATCCAGCCATTCATCAATTCAATCCACCTATCACCCAGTTCTCCATCATTCCTGAGTTCATCCATTCCTCCACCTTATCCTTCCCATCCATTTATTTATTCGTCCATCTCTCCTTCCATCCATCCATCTATCTTTCCATCCATCCTTCCATCCTTCCATCCTTCCATCCATCCATCCTCTCATCCATCCATCCATCCTTCCATCCATCTAATCACCTCTCTGACCAGAATTTGCTGAGCCATGGCATATTTGTAAGCTCAAATGTCACGCAGACCACAGTCAGGACGCCTTCTCTATCGACTCTCTTTCGGGCGTCGTCACACTCACGGCTCCCCTCGCCACCACCGCCAACCACTCCTCCTTTGTCATCGTCGCCACTGACAACGGATCCTGCTGCGGCTATGTGTCTTCAAGGTCTTCGTCCATCGTGGTGGGTTGTCATCTTGGTTGCCATGGTGATTGCCATGTCATGGTGGTTGCCATGTCATGGTGGTTGCCATGTTGGTTGCCATGTCATGGTGGTTGCCATGTCATGGTGGTTGCCATGTCATGGCTGTTGCTATGTCATGGTGGTTGCCATGTCATGGTGGTTGCCATGTCATGGCTGTTGCTATGTCATGGTGGTTAAATCCCAGTTCATAAAATTCAACCCAATCCGAGCTGATACAATCCAATCCAAGCTGATACAATCCAATCCAAGCTGATACAATCCAATCCAAGTTGATACAATCCAATCCAAGCAGATACAATCCAATCCAAGCTGATACAATCCCATCCAAGCTGATACAATCCCATCCAAGCTGATACAATCCAATCCAAGCTGATACAATCCAATCCAAGCTGATACAATCCAATCCGAGCTGATACAATCCAATCCAAGCTGATACAATCCAATTCGAGCTGATACACTCCCATCCAAGCTGATACAATCCAATCCAAGCTGATACAATCCAATCCAAGCTGATACAATCCAATTCGAGCTGATACAATCCCATCCAAGCTGATACAATCCAATCCAAGCTGATACAATCCAATCCAAGCTGATACAATCCCATCCAAGCTGATACAATCCCATCCACCCATACCATTCATACAGAGTTGAATGCACCATTTAAAGACACCCCACAAACGAACGTTGCAGGTTGAGGTTGTTGTTGCTGACACGACTGCTCCAACCTTTCCTGCCTGTCACGCCCTACAAACCCGTGGTGTATGAGGGCGTGCAAGTGGATGCCTTCATCGTCAAGGTGATGTTGTGGTTGTTGTGGTTGTTGTGGTTGTTGCGGCTGTTGTGGTTGTTGTGGTTGTTGCGGCTGTTGTGGTTGTTGTGGTTGTTGAGGTTGTTGTGGTTTTTGATGTTCAACTTAAGCAGTCTGAAACTGATGCCGGTGAAAGGTCTCTTCCTGGGGTCTTCTTTACTTTCTAACAAAGTTTCTGTGTTCATAATTTCATTATTATTATGTTCATGACTTTATTATTATTATAAACTCACTCGTCCTGCTTTTCACGTTGGCAACTTTTGGATCTACGTTTTGGCTTTGGCGTGGTGGTGGTGGTGGTGGTGGTGGTGGTGGTGGTGGTGGTGGTGGTGGTGGTGGTGGTGGTGGTGGTGGTGGTGGTGGTGGTGGTGGTGGTGGTGGTGGTGGTGGTGGTGGTGGTGGAACAGTCTCTGTTGCCATGACTTTTCCAGTAGGCTTTTGCTCCGAACTTCGCGCACGCTTCGCATCTTTTTCACTTTTATTCTTTCAAGGTGGTTGCGCCAAGACCCGCCACACCAAATTTCACTACGCGCTTTGAATTACATCACACCATAATAAACCACACTCTACCACACTATTTCAAACCACACAACACTTTATCACACCACACCACACAACGCCACACCACGCCACACCACGCCACACCACGCCACACCACACCACAGGTGGAAGCGGACCAAGATGGCGTTCTGTACCTCCATTGTGGGGGAAGAGGTGTTGATGAGGGGGGTGGGGAAGAAAGAAGAAATGGAAAAAGATGAAACGAATGTTAAGAAAAAAGCCGAGGAGGAAGATGAAGAGAGGACCAGCAAGGGTGAACAAAGGAAAGAGAAAAATGGTGGAGAGAAAGATGAGGAAAAAGGGGGAAAATGGGTGAAAGGAGCAAGGGGGGGTGGGAAAGGGGAAGTGGATGCTGGTGGTGACTTCTTCAGGATTGGCAAGCATAGCGGGGTGGTGGTGAGGGTGGCGAGAGAGGTGGAGAGGGAGGTGGCGGAAGCAAGAGTACTCTCTTACCACGTCACTGTCAAGGTGCACTCACAAGTTCCTTCTTCTCTCTCTTCTTCTTCTTCTTCTTCTTCTTCTTCTTCTTCTTCTTCTTCTTCCTCTTCTTCTTCTTCTTCTTCTCTTCTTCTTCTTCTTCTTCTTCTCTTCTTCTTCTTCTTCTTCTTCTTCTTCTTCTTCTTCTTCTTCTTCTTCTTCTTCTTCTTCTTCTTCTTCTTCTTCTTCTTCTTCTTCTTCTTCTTCTCTTCTTTCTCTTCTTCTTCTTCTTTCTTCTTCTTCTCTTCTTCTTCTTCTTCTTCTTCTTCTTCTTCTTCTCTTCTTCTTCTTCTTCTTCTTCTTCTTCTTCTCGTCCTTCTTTGCTTCTTCTTCTTCTTCTTCTTCTTCTTTCTTCTTCTTCTTCTTCTTCTTCTTCTTCTTCTTCTTCTCTTCTTCTTCTTCTTCTTCTTCTTCTTCTTTTCTTCTTCTCTTCTTCTTCTTCTTCTTCTCTTCTTCTTCTTCTTCTTCTTCTTCTTCTTCTTCTTCTTCTTCTTTGTTCTTTTTCTTCTTCTTCTTCTTCTCTTCTTCTTCTTCTTCTTCTCTTCTTCTTCTTCTTTTTCTCTTCTTCTTCTTCTTCTTCTTCTTCTTCTTCTTCTTCTTCTTCTTCTTCCTCTTCTTTTTTTTTTCTTGTTTTTCTTTTATCTTCTCTTTTTTTCTCATCTTCTCTCTGAGCAAAATGCATTATGGCTTGAATTCCAAACGCCCACACACTTTTTCTTCTCACCTCTCTCCTCACCTCCCTCCTCACTTTTCTCCTCACCTCTCTCCTCACCTCTCTCCTCACCTCCCTCCTCACCTCCCTCCTCACCTCCCTCCTCACCTCCCTCCTCACCTCCCTCCTCACCCTCTCTTCTCACCTCCCTCCTCACTTTTCTCCTCACCTCTCTCCTCACCTATCTTCACTTTCTCATCGTTCTAACTTCTGTTTAATTCTTTTTTTTTCCATTTTCACCTTTTTTTTTCCATTTTCACCCATCTTTCCTATCCTCTTTCTACCCCTTCCACCTCACCACCCCCCTCCCCCCCCCCCCCCCCCCCATCAGGCAGAAAGTCTTTCCAAGCTGTACTCCTTATGCTCCTTCACCGTCACAGTAGCTGACGTCAACGACAATCCTCCCCGCTTTTCCACCACCCACCACAAAGTCCTTTTATCACCCACAGCTGCTGTGGGAAGCGAGGTGGAAGGGAGGTGGAAGGAGATAGGAAAAGGTAAAAGGAGGCAGGAGGAGGTGGAAGGAGACAGAAGGAGGTAGAAGGAGATGGGAGGAGATGGGAAGGAAGTAGAGGAAGATGGGAGAAAGATGGAAGAATATGGATGGAGATGGGAAGAAAGTGGAGGAGAGATGGATGGAAAGTGGGAGGGAGATGGGAGAGAGATGGAAGAGAGGTGGTAGGGAGGGGGAGAAAGATGGAAGGAAGGTGGAGGGAAGGTGGGGGGGAGGCTATTTAACATGCATCATAATGGCTTTAATAATGGCTTTCATCAGTTGGTTTGTTGGAGTGATGTTGTAGTGACTTTGGAGATGTAAAGACAACAAAATAAAACCACAACAACAACACGCAATAACAACAACACGCAACAACAACAACACGCAATAACAACGACAAGCAACAACAACAACACGCAACAACAACAACAAGCAACAACAACAACATGTGATAACAACATGCAGTAACAACAACAACAACACGCAACAACAACAACACGCAATAACAACGACAAGCAACAACAACAACACGCAACAACAACAACAAGCAACAACAACAACATGCGATAACAACATGCAGTAACAACAACAACAACACGCAACAACAACAACACGCAATAACAACAACACGCAATAACAACAACAACACGCATTAACAACAACATGCCGTAACAACAACATGCAACAACAACAACAACAACATGCAAAAACAACAACACGCAACAACGCAGGTCAAGCAGTTGCATGCCAGTGACGCAGACACCGACGAAAACGCAAGAATTTCTTATGACATCATCAAGAGCTCCTACAAATGGACTGACCTCACTTGGATGAGCCAGAACCACAACAAAAACAATTACAACAACAACTACAACTACAACAACAACAACTATAATAACAACAACTTCAACAATTTCAACAACAACAACTACAACAACTTCAACAACAATTACAACAACTACAACAACAACAACAACAACAACAACAACAACAACAACAACAACAACTACAACAACAACAACAACAACTACAACAATAACTACAACAACAACAACTACAACAATAACAACAACAACTTCAACAACAACAACAACAACTACAACAACAAGAACAACAAGAACAACAACAATAACTACTTCTCCATCAACAAAACGACCGGAGTCCTTTATGTTGCCTTTCCTGTTCTGCGAGTAAAATAAGAAATAATAATAATAATAATAATAATAATAATAATAATAATGATGATGATGATGATGATGATGATGATGATGATGATGATGATGATGATGATGATGATGATGATGATGATGATGATGATGATGATGATGATGATGATGATGATGATGATGATGATGATGATGATGATGATGATGATGATGATGATGATGATGATGATGATGATGGTGGTGGTGATGATGATGATGATGATGATGATGATGATGATGATGATGATGATGATGATGATGATGATGATGATGATGATGATGATGATAATGATGATGATGATGGTGATAAAAAATATTATTTTATGTTTTTCTAATTATTCTTACTTTATTTTTTTTCTATTGTTTTCATATTGTTATTATCATTTTTTTATTATTTTCTTTTCAATTTTTAAAATTTATTATTGTTAGTGTTGTTACGCAGGTGCAACGGGCAGAGTTGCTGGTGAGGGCAAGCGACCACGGTCAACCTCCCTTGTCCTCCACCTGCCTCGTTACCATCAGCATCCTCACCCCCTTCCCTTCTTGTCCTCACTGGGTCCTACACTACCCCACCCTCACCACACATCTACCAGAGAACACCCCTCTTGAAACTGTGGTTGCCAGACTGAAGGCTGTTGTTGAAGACTCTTGGCAGTGTGTGGCGGTGTTGGTGGTGTTGGTGGTGGTGTTGTTGGTGGTGGTGTTGGTGGCAGTGTGTGGCGGTGTTGGTGGTGTTGGTGGTGGTGTTGTTGGTGGTGGTGTTGGTGGTGGTGTTGGTGGTGTTGGTGGTGTAGGTGGTGGTGTTGTTGGTGTTGTTGTTGGTGTTGTTGTTGGTGTTGTTGGTAGTGTTGTTGCTTTTTTTGTTGTTCACCACGTAAAGGTCCCAACTCTTGTTCGAAAACAAAAACAACAACAACAACACAGAGAAGTGACGTACACGCTGATGCCCACCAATCATATCCCTTCCTTACCATTCCACACTTCCACCGATGACGTCACCAATGAGATCATCATCAGCACTTGCCGGTGAGGGGTGAGAGAAAGAATGGATGGTAGAAGGAGGAAGAAAAAGACGAAAAGAGCATAAGAGACTGGAATGGAAGAAAGAGTAGTAGGTAAAAGGGTAGAAAAAGAAGAAAAGTAGAAAAGACGGAAGACAAGAAGTGGAAGACGAAGAACAAAAACAAAAAAAAGAGGCGGAAGAAAGAAGAAAGAAAAAAAGGAAAAAAAATGATGAAAGGAAGATAAAGGAAGTGAAAAATGACGGAATAAGAATAACGGAAGCGGTAGAAATATTTGAAAAAAAGTAGAAAAAGTAAGAAGGAAGCATATTGAGAAAGGAGAGAAGAGGAAAAAGGTGAAATAAGGATGGATGGGAGGAGAAAGGAAGAAGAGGCAAGAGGAAGATGGATGGGAGGAAAGAGGAGGAAGAGGCAGGAGGAAGATGGAGGGGAGGAGAGAGGAGGAAGAGGCAAGAGGAAGATGGAGGGGAGGAGAGAGGAGGAAGAGGCAGGAGGAAGATGGAGAGGAGGAGAAAGGAGGAAGAGACAAGAGGAAGATGGAGGGGAGGAGGAAGGAGGAAGAGGCAGGAGGAAGATGGAGGGGAGGAGGAAGGAGGAAGAGGCAAAAGGAAGATGGAGGGGAGGAGGAAGGAGGAAGAGGCAAGAGGAAGATGGAGGGGAGGAGAGAGGAGGAAGAGGCAAGAGGAAGATGGAGGGGAGGAGAGAGGAGAAAGAGGCAGGAGGAAGATGGAGGGGAGGAGAGAGGAGGAAGAGGCAGGAGGAAGATGGAGGGGAGGAGAGAGGAGGAAGAGGCAAGAGGAAGATGGAGGGGAGGAGAAAGAAGGAAGAGGCAAGAGGAAGATGGAAGGGAGACAATTGGTGGAGAAGTGGGGAAGGAGTATGTTTAAGCAGCATTTCACGCCCTCAGGAGTCTGGACTATGAACGGGAGGATCACTATGTCCTGGTCCTCAGAGCCATTGTTGGTTCAACACTCATCTTTTTACTTCTTTATACATCTACCATCCATTCATCCATCCACCATTCAATCCATTCATCCATCCACCATCCATTCATCCATCCACCATCCATTCATCCATCCACCATCCATTCATCCATCCACCATCCATTCATCCATCCACCATCCATTCATCCATCCACCATTCATTCATCCATCCACCATCCATTCATCCATCCACCATTCATTCATCCATCCACCATCCATTCATCCATCCACCATACATTCATCCATCCACCATCCATTCATCCATCCACCATCCATTCATCCATCCACCATTCATTCATCCATCCACCATCCATTCATCCATCCACCATCCATTCATCCATCCACCATCCATTCATCCATCCACCATTCATTCATCCATCCACCATCCATTCATCCATCCACCATCCATTCATCCATCCACCATCCATTCATCCATCCACTATCTTTTCGTCTTTTCATACATTGGACTTTCATTCATCCCTCGTTCACCACCATATTACCACATCACCATATTTTCTCACACTTCAGACCACAACACCTTACTACTCCAACCACACCACACCACACCACACCACACCACACCACACCACACCACACCACACCACACCACACCACACCACACCACACCACACCACACCACACCCCACCACACCACACCACACCACACCACACCACACCACACCACACCACACCACACAGAATACCCACCAGAGCTCTTGTTACAACGACACTCAAATCATTGTACAAATTGACGATCTCAATGATGAGTTTCCTCACTTCATCAATACAGGTGGGTAGTCATTACAGGTGGGTAGTCATTACTGGTGGGTAGTCATTACAGGTGGGTAGTCATTACAGGTGGGTAGTCATTACAGGTGGGTAGTCGTTACAGGTGGGTAGTCATTACAGGTGGGTAGTCAATACAGGTAGGTAGTCAATACAGGTGGGGAGTAAGAAGATGCATGTTGTGAAAAGGTGGATGCAACAAGAAAAATGTTCTGTGCAGAAGAGGTATTATGAATTGGGTATCAGGAGATGTGTGTGTATGAGGGATGGATGGATGATGTGAGAGATGGACGTTGTGGTGGTGGATGGGATGATGGATGAGTGTTACTGAAGCGATGAACAACAGGGTCGACAGGGAGTTACGAGGCCAGGGTGCTGGAGGAGGCTGCAGTGGGAAGCGAGGTGGTGAGGGTGTCAGTTGTGGATGCTGATGTTAGCCCTGCCTACAAAGAGGTGGAGTGGTGTGGTGTGGTGTAGTGTGGTGTGGTGTGGTGTGGTGTGGTGTGGTGTGGTGTGGTGTGGTGTGGTGTGGTGTGGTGTGGTGTGGTGTGGTGTGGTGTGGTGTGGTGTGGTGTGGTGTGGTGTGGTGTGGTGTGGTGTGGTGTGGTGTGGTGTGGTGTGGTGGGGTGTGGTGTGGTGTGGTGTGGTGTGGTGTGGTGTGGTGTGGTGTGGTGGGGTGTGGTGTGGTGTATTGTGGTATAAGGGTTCAAGCAAAAGTATTTATCAGCCATAAAATGTTTTCATATATTTCTTCTCAGTTTAGGTACTTTTTCGAATCAACTCTCAACTACAACAACAACAACACAACTAACAAAGTCAACAACATGACTAACAAAAACAACATCAACAACATCAACAACAACATCGACAACAACAACAACAACAACAACAACAACATCAACATCAACAACAATGACGAAGAGTTGTTCAACATCAACCAAACCAGTGGCGTTATTACCACTGCTGTTGTCCTAGACAGAGAAGTGAGGTTTGTGGATGGAGGAGGAGGGGGGGGGGTTGCAAGAGTGGATTGTTGATTTGAGTGGACAAGTGGATGGGTGGAGGATTGGATGGGTGGAAGATTGGATGGGTGGAGGAGTGGATGGGCGGAGAAGTGGGTGGGTGGAAAGTGGATGGGTGGAGGAGTGGATGGGTGGAAGTTTGATTGGGTAGAGGAGTGAATGGGTGGAGGAATGGATGGGTGGAAGAGTGGATGGGTGGAGGAGTGAATGAGTGGAAGAGTGAATGGGTGGAGAAGTGGATGGGTGAGGGGTGGATGGGTGAGGGGTGGATGGGTGGAGGAGTGGATGGGTGAGGGGTGGATGGGTGGAGGAGTGGATGGGTGGAGAAATGAATTCACAAATCAATTTCAAAAAACGAGAAGTTTGATGAATGATTCGAAAAGTTGATGAATATCCGAAAAATAGGTGAATGACTCAGTAAAAATGGTGCGAGAACACGTGACATTACCACCACAGAAGCCACTACGTGCTGCTAGTGGTTGCTACTGACTCGGCCACAACTGCTAACACTGGTCATAACTAACATCACCATCATCATCATCATCATCATCATCATCATCATCATCATCATCATCATCATCATCATCATCATCATCATCATCATCATCATCATCATCATCATCATCATCATCATCATCATCATCATCATCATCATCATCATCATCCTCATCATCATCATTATCATCATCATCATCATCATCATCATCATCATCATCATCATCATCATCATCATCATCATCATCATCATCATCACTCACACAGCCATAACAGAGGTGCATGTGAGGGTAACAGACTCCAATGACAATCCGCCTCACTTCGCAAAACCCGACTTCCTCATCAAGGTACCCTTAAAAAACTGAGAACACACACACACACACACACACACACACACACACACACACACACACACACACACACACACACACACACACACACACACACACACACACACACACACACTCAGGTGCCTGAAGACACAGAAATAGGAGGAGTAGTGGCTGTTATGGAGGCCAAGGATGATGATGAAGGTTGGTGGAACACTCTGGAAGGCGTCATCCAATCTCCATTCCTTCCACTTGCTTCCTCCCTTCCACACCTTCCCAATTCTTTCCAACCTTCAATTTTATTCATTGTTATTCACTTTTAATTATTCACTTTTAATTGTTCACTTTTAATTGTTCACTTTTAATTGTTCACTTTTAATTGTTCACTTTTAATTATTCACTTTTAATTATTCACTTTTAATTATTCTTATACCTCATTCTTCCCACCTGCCTCCCTCCTGCCTTCCACTCAGCTTCCCCATCACGGCCATTCCTCCTTCCACCAACCAGATCTCCTTCTCCCCTTTCTACAAACCACACTTCCAACCACAAACTCCACTCTTTCAACCCCTCCTTCAACCCCTCCTACACCCCCTCCTCCCAACTTTCATTTTCTTCACTCACCCCCCCCCCCTCCCCTTAACTCTTGTTTTTTTCACACACCCCCTCACTCCGCCTAAGCCCCTCATTCTTGTTCCCGATCATTCACCCTCCCCTCCCCCCCCCAGACAGTCACGTGACTTACAGCTTGCATGGTCACCACAGCAGTCATTTCAACGTGGACGCTTCCACGGGAGTCTTGTCATTGGCTGCCTGGCTGGACTATGACGAAGGAGTGAGGGTGTGTGAAGGGGGGGGGGGGGTATGTGGGGGTGTGGAGGGGGTGTGGGGGTGTGGGGGGGGGGGGGGGGGGGGAGGGGATAAGAATGGGGGGGTTCCCACCTTAAATTGTGTTTTCATTTAATTTTTCTAGTTGCCTTTCTTCCCTCCTCCTTTTCAGGTCTACAAACTGACCTACAAAGCATTCGATGGCGTCCACATTGGAATTTGTGATGTCACTATTGAGGTATTTATGTCTACACAAAACCACACCATACATAACCGCACCACACTACACCACACCACACCACACCACATCAAACTACACCACACCACACCACACCACACCACACCACACCAAACTACACCACGCCACACCACACCACACCGCACTACACCATACTAAACCACACCACACCACACCACGCCACACCACACCACACCACACTACACCACACCACACCACACCACTCCCAACCGCAGGTTCAAGATACGGACGACACTCGCCCCCTCTTTGACTCCCCCCTCTACACCTTCCACCACCTGCAAGAGAACCAGCAGGGTGTCTCAAGCAACAATCCTGCTCACCTTCTCACAGTATATCATAACAAACAAACACACACACACACACACACACACACACACACACACACACACACACACACACACACACACACACACTCAAACAAAC
>OX387260.1:7181203-7223703 GCA_947562095.1 Branchellion lobata
ATGGATGGATGGAGGAAAAGCTAGATGGATGGATGGATGGATGGAAGCAAAGATAGATGGATGGATGGATGGATGGATGGATGGATGGATGGATGGATGGAGGAAAAGCTAGATGGATGGATGAATAACTAATGGATGAATGACTAATGGATGAATGATTAATGAAGAAATGGATGAAAAAACTAGAAGATGTAAAAAAGAGCATCCACAGGTGTCCCGAAGGCTACAGGCTGAAGCAGGGGTCAGAGCTTGCTTGCGAGGTCATTGGAGGGTGTCTGGGGCCGTTCTCCCGCTGTGTGCATGGTGACTGCGTGGAGGTTGCTGGGGGGGGCTTCAGGTGTTTGTGCCACCCCTCCTTCCAAGGTCGCTACTGCCACCTGCGTGCTGCTGATGTGACGAAGAAGATGTGGATTGGGGGACTGGTGGCTTTGGTGGTTGTCTCGATGGTCGCTTGTGAGTGCTCTTCTCTCATCCATCCTCCTCCTCCGCATCATCTTCGTAATCACACCGTTTCTCTCGGTCTTCTCATTATTTTGTTTCTCCTATGAAATATTTTTCACACCAGATTTCCCCACATCTTCTTCATCTTCTCATAACTTTCATCTTTTCTCACACCACCTTTTTTCGCCACACCACTCTTCCCACCTTCCTCCACTAGCATCAATTCATTTGAGAGTGCTCTCGTTGCGAAAATTCTTCCCTATTCACCCTCGATTCACCCCCCCCTCCTCCCTTCTCCTCCCCCCCCCCCCCCTCCCCTCCCCTCCCCCCCCCTCCCCTCCCCTCCCCCCCCCTCCCCTCACAACCATAAACTTCCACCAGGGTTGATGATGATGATGATGCTGCTGCTGGTGAGGAAAATGAGAAAGAGAAAGAGGTATTCGTTCGTGGGAGATGCAAGGGTGATGAGCGAGGAAGACACCGGAAGAATGCTTGCTGCTTCAAGCAAAGCAGTGTTTGGAGAGAGAGGAAAAGGTGGCATTTGGAGAGGGCTTGTTGGAGAGAGGTTTACTAGTGGAAATGCTACAGTTGGAAGGAGTCTTGCACTGGCTGAGAGGAATGAGGAACAGAGAAAGAAAAGTTTATTCTATCAACAGTTCAACAACCGGCCCTTTCATCGCCAACACAAACAACTTCCTTCCCACAACACCAATGCATTCGGCAGGACTCGAACCCACACTGAACCGTTGTGCGGTGGGTTTTAAGCGGAACTTTGCATCACAATACACTTTACTACACCACACTACACTACACCCAACCATACAAACACCACACCACACCACACCACACCACACCACACCACACCACACCACACCACACCACACCACACCACACCACACCACACCACACCACACCACACCACACCACACCACACCACACCACACCACACCACACCACACCACACCACAGCACACCACAGCACACCACACCACACCACACCCCACCACACCACACCACAACACACTATACCACAGATAAGGAACGCCTGCAGAACCTGTTGAACAAGCAAACCTCAATACTAAACAGTAACAGCAGCAGGAGTAACGATGCCGAAAGCGCCAAGGTCATGACAGACTACTGGCCTATGAACCTTGCTTCCTCGACACCACCACCACCACCACTACACGCACCCTCCTTGAAAGCAGAACCACGAAAACAACAAAAACAACTCCTGAAACAAACACAATTTCTCGAAAACACTTTTTGCTCTGAACAACAGCAACTACCACAACAACAGCAACTACCACAACAACAGCAACTACCACAACAACAACAACTACCACAACAACAACAACTACCACAACAACAACAACTACCACAACAACAACAACTACCACAACAACAACAACTACCACAACAACAGCAGCAACAATGACAGCAACAAACGCCAGTTTTTTTACTAAACCTTTCCACGCCTGAAGTCTTGTAAACATGAACCTTCATCGACCCGTAATCTTTCAGAGCATGTTAATCTAATCATTGTATAATCTAATCATTTTATAGTCTTATCATTGTATAATCTAATTATTGTATAGTCTTATCATTGTATAATCTAATCATTGTATAGTCTTATCATTGTATAATCTAATCATTGTATAATCTAATCATTGTATAATCTAATCATTGTATAATCTAATCATTGTATAATCTAATCATTGTGTAGTCTAATCATTGTATAATCTAATCATTGTATAGTCTTATCATTGTATAATCTAATCATTGTATAATCTAATCATTGTATAATTTAATCATTGTATAATTTTATCCCCCATTTGTATACTTCAACTTGGTCACCCCGTTTGTATCCTTGCATTTGTTGCAACCTCGCTTGAACAAGGTCACGTGAGGTTCTTTGCCATTCAAGCGAAGGTGGTGCTCGTGTCTTTAAAAAGACAGTTGAGTGTCACAGCTCGAAGGAAGTCAAGACTGAACCGATTGTATCTGTTTATTAGTCTGTACAAGGCAAGGCAGAGGAGCGGTCACGAACGGACTAACGCTAAGTTGACCGTCTTATATAAAGTTCCGAAATGTGTCGAAACTCTCAAACTTTTGACTACCACGCTTGTCTGACATTACACCTTGTTTCTCTCATTAAGCTGGAGGCATTGTATGCCTTCGAAGCTTCTGAGCCACAGTCGCTATTGTCTGTGTTGCCAGCACAAGAACCCCCTGAACTCACCTCAGCAACATTTAAGCATGCAATGACGTTCCAGTTTGCACCTTCTGGAAGGAAGCATCCTTGTTGTTCCAGGCCTCAAACTGAGTTATTTATGAATAACTTCTCCGCTTCATTACCTTCACGTTAGTTCATGTTAGGTCGAAAAACCAACCACCGTTTTGATATTACCTCGCAAAAGACTAACACGTTGTTGGCGTCCATCCATCCGTGAGACAATGCAGAGTAACCTCACAAAAAAGTAAACACTGGTTCAATCATTCACTTCCATTGCCTCACCAACATTTCAGTTATTTTTTGCAGCTAATCCAACAAAGATGTTCCTTTATTCTTCAAAAAAGCATTATTTTCTCGTACTGCTGACAGCAAACTCAATCCTCTCCAACCACCAAAACATTTGTATAGCGCTGAGTGCGTCCCGTTCAAGGTCACTCAAGGACTTGTTGAAGAGTAGACAGGGTCGTAATGGGGATCAATTTATTTCAAAAATGAACAATTAAAAGTTAATTCGTCCACTCATTTGCACATTTTGAGCATTCTTTTCTTGTCGTTTGCCAAAGCCACACCTCCAAGCCGTTTGTATTTCTTCGTTCCTAATGCCGCTCTGGCAATTGGCACCTGCCGCTGTAAGGGCTTCTGCAATTTTCTCTTCATCAGCGAGGTCATTCTGGGCAGTGTGCTGACTGCTCTTCGCTCTTTGCCTTTCGACTCCTTGTCCACCAACTTCCTCAACTCGCTGCCACAGTCGTCCACCACGATCACTTGAGCATCCTTGAAGAGGTCGAAGAAGGACGCTTGGTTGTAAGGCTCGTCAGGCCTTTTGAAACGAGACCCCTCGTGAACGAACGGCGCTGCACGTGGATCATATTCGTAGCCACCCATTGGTGCGTAGTCGTCGTCGTCGTCGTCGTCGTCGTCGTCGTCGTGGTAACAATGGTCGTGAGGGTTGTAGCGGCCACTGGCTGCAGACTTTGTGAGTCTGAGGGGCAGTCTGTCATCTCTGGGCACTCTCAGACGATGCAGGCTCTTGTTCACCCTCAGCATCTCCCGCTGCAGGCGCATCTTTTGCTCGTACAACGACGACAGCGACGTTTTTCTCTTTTTTCTCGATTTCCTTTTTCCCTTCGCGTCGTCTTCATCCTCATCTTTCTCTTCATTCTTTTCTTCTTCTTCTTCTTCTTCATCTTTTTCTTCTTCTTCTTCCTCTTCTTCCTCTTCTTTTTCCTTTTTCCCGTTAATTTCAGTATCTTTTTTTTTTGCCTTACACTTTCCTCCATCCGGCGTTTTTTTTATTTTTTTCTTTGCTCTTTTTTTGGAGTGTTTTTCAGTTGGGAAGTTGCTTTTGGAGCCGTTAATGACCTCAAGTATGTTATCAATGAGTCTCTTATCAAGTTTATTTTTGTTTTTTTTATTTTTTATTGTTATCAAAATCTCAGAAGGACCTTTTTCCATGGTAATTTCCTCAGTGGCCCTACTTTTTTCTTTTTCTGTCACCTTACTTTCAGTCTTGAAACTTTTTTCAAAACTCAAATCGGTTTTTTTATCAACTCTCATGTTTTGCTTCTTGACATCTCTGGTGCTTTTTCTTTTTTTCTCTTTTTTTATTTTTTCAAAATTATTTTTTTCTGACGCTGATTCATTAGACCTCGTCTGTGTGAATGCTTCCACGGGGTGGTTCTTGATGGGTGTTTTGTCTTCTACAACCTCCATCACCTTCTGCTTTCCTCCTTCACACGGCTTTAACTGCTTTTCAAAAGTCATTCTATCTTCTCTTGCTTGCACACTGGCGATCCTGCTTCCAGTTAAGTCCAATCCGTGCCCTTCGTGGCACGGGATAGGCCTGTTCTCCAACGCCTTCACAGCCGACTTATCGTGAGAGTGTAGCTCTCTGGGAAGTGGCTGTGGAAGCATGCTGGCCACCTGCGTAGAAGGCTTGCTCCCCTTCGAATCGTTGCTTTCGAAGAAGTTTATCATCCTCTGTTTTTCAATGTATTCCTTCCTGCACTGTTCAAAGTTGCGTCTTGGTGGCGCAAAGGTAGGCAGACCGTTTTTCTTCTTCATCATTTTCAAGATCTTCTTCTCAATCACTTCCAGGGCCTTTTCCTGCATCTCCATTTCCTCCAATGCACCCACCTCCATCGCTTTGCCAGTCCTCCACGCTCCATGCTCTTTCGAGGCAACAGCCGACGATGAAACCATCGCTGAGTAAGATGATGTGGTTGACAGCTTGTACTGCTGACGTGACGTGTGCTGACGTGACGTGTGCTGACGTGGCGTGTGTTGACGTGGCGTGTGTTGACGTGGCGTGTGTTGACGTGACGTGTGATGATGTGGCACATGCTTGTGACATGAGTGCCGATGGGAAGAACGTTGACGCAATGAATGTTTGCAGAAAGATCGTTGACGAGAAATATGACGGTGGGAAGAAAGTTGGCGACATTGGTCGGTTTTTGAGTCGTGCTGCTGTGACTGCTGCGCAGTTGATGACGTAATCACACCTTTATCCTTCTTTTTCAACTTATCTACAATCTTTTGTGTTTTTTCAAATTTTTTCTTCAATTCCGCCTGTCTCAGAATAACTGTCTTCAAGTCGACGCTTTGCGAAGTAAGCGAGATTGAAAAGGTAGAAACTCGTCTCTTGAAGTGGCTGGGTGCGATGTAGGAAGCCGATGTGGAAAGTCCAAAAAGCTTTGAAGATTTCCTAGTGGTGGTTGTGGTCTTGTCGGTCAGCTTCTGTGTTTTCTTCCATCTTTCTACATGTTTCGCTGCCTTTATTTCTTTGTCCGTTTGTTTGATTGCCTTCTTGTACTTGTGAGTTTGTTTCAGTAGTTTTTTCTCTTTTTCTAATTTTTTTCTATTTTCTTTCTCTAGCTTCTTTCTATTTTCTTTTTCTTTTTCGGCTCTCAATAACTTGTCCTTCCTACTTGGCGCCTTCACCTCCTTGGACATGCGCCTGGGTGACGATCTGATGGATTGCTTCATCGCTTTGATCCTTGCTATCTGCGTTTCTATCATCTTCTTCTTCTCTTCTGCTTCTTCTTCGTGTAACTTGCTGGCGTTTTTTTCAATTTTTTGCTTGCCAGCAAAGTCGATAAAACCAAGTCGACACACGGAGCTGTTCTCACTGGCGGTGGGCAGCTTGTGCTGGAAGGAAGCCTCATGGTTCTCCAGACTGAGTGTTTCAAAGCAAGTGATGGAGGCGCTAGCGGGCAAGACTGGGAAGGAAGCATGAGGCTTTATGACTCCAAGGCTGCAAGAACTCACCTTTGCGCCCCTCCAAACTTCTTTCCTGCCGCCTCTGCCATATTCTCTCCCTAACGGACTCTTCAGACCAGCCTCCACCTTGTCATCTGCCTTCTGTTCTTTGTTCTTCTCGATCAAATTGTCCAGAGAACATTTAAGATGAGACATCTTCTCGTCTATTTTGTTTTTTTTTCCTCCGGAACTTTCTTCTCTTTCCGCATCTTCCGCCTTACCGCTCCGATTCCATCCTTTTTTTGAGTAGTGTTGCTTCAAGATGTTCAGAATGCTCTTGGTGCTTCGAACTGAAGAGAGAGAGACACTCGATCTTTTGTCTTCTGTCATTCCCTTCTTACTCAACCTCTCTTTCCTCTTTCTCTCTTTTAAACACTCCCGCATCAACTCTTCAAATTCTTCAATTTTTTCCATTTTCCACTCATCCTCTCTGGGTTTCTTCCTTTTCGAAGCCTCCCTTTCAAGCGCGCAATTCCTCGCAATACTATGCCTTCTTCTCTTGTCCGCCTTCTTGCACTCAGCTTCCTGATTCAAATGCCTCTCCATCACTTCAAAGAAGGACAGCATCAGCTGATGACCGAATTCATTCGTTTCGGAACCCTTCAAATTCATTGCTTCCGCAACTTTTGGCGGTTCTTCCAGCTTGAGGGGCAGCTGTGGAGGCACAGAAGGAGCTCTTCTGCTCATAGGACTCATGGGCGGTGAAAGAGGCTGAGTGTGAATGTATTCGAAGTGTGGGTGGAGTTGTTCCGTGAAGAATGGTTGAGGGGGCTTTGGTGCGTACGACACAAAGGGAGGTTTGAAAGGGTGGTGTGGTGCAGGCACCTGATAAGCCCTTCTGTTCAAGCTGTGGTCTGCATGGAACCTTGCTGTGTACGCCCTGCTACCAAAGCGCCTTTCAAAGGAGACTGAAGCGTCATCATTGTCGCTGCTTTTGTGTGGGTGGTGTTTCGAATGGCCGTGGAAATCCTGCCTTTTGATGGACATTCCACCTCTCTTCTGCTTCCGAAACTGCCTGAAGCTCCGTCTGGTCGAATCAGCTGCCCTGTCTGATGCTTCCAGTCTTCCAGTTTTACCAGTGTTGTGTGTTTTACCCATTTTGTCTGGTTTGGTTGACTTGACTGACTTGACGGATTTTCCCGACTTAACTGATTTGACGGATTTTCCTGACTTGCTTGTTCTTTCTGATTTACCACTAGTCCTCATTCCGGGTTTGTGTGTTTTGTCTGTTTTGTCTGTTTTGTCTGTTTTGTCTGTTTTGTCTGTTTTGTCTGTTTTGTGTGTGCTGTGTGTTCTACTTGTTTTGTCTGTTTTGTCTGTTTTGTCTGTTTT
This sequence comes from Branchellion lobata, assembly GCA_947562095.1. Lineage (NCBI taxonomy): Eukaryota > Metazoa > Annelida > Clitellata > Hirudinida > Piscicolidae > Branchellion > Branchellion lobata. The sequence continues at coordinate 7,188,468 of OX387260.1, forward strand.
GTCTGTTTTGTGTGATCTACTTGTTTTGTCTGTTTTGTCTGTTTTGTCTGTTTTGTCTGTTTTGTCTGTTTTGTGTGTGCTGTGTGTTCTACTTGTTTTGTCTGTTTTGTCTGTTTTGTCTGTTTTGTGTGATCTACTTGTTTTGTCCGTTTTGTCTGTTTTGTCTGTTTTGTGTGGGCTGTGTGTTCTACTTGTTTTGTCTGTTTTGTCCGTTTTGTCCGTTTTGTCTGTTTTGTCCGTTTTGTCCGTTTTGTCCGTTTTGTCTTTTTTGTCTGATTTTCTTTTGCTTGGTTTTTCCTGCTTAACAGATTTCAATCTTTTTGGTTTGACGTTTTTATCCTTCCCTGATTTGGAGCTGTGTCCAGACTTGGCTCGCTTTACGCTCTGCTGGGACTCTCGAGGCATGAAGTCCTTGCTTGCAGCCCGTGACATGGTGGAAGTTTTTCTACTCACCGGAAGTTTCTGTTCGGACTTTTTGTCTGTCGTCATTCTACTTTCCAATTCTCCGCTTTTAGTCTTTTCCTTGTAGTTGCAGTAGTCAAGGAGATGGGCCAGCTGGCTGAGACACCTTCTGTAGACTCCTCCACACAGCGGATTTGGCTGTGACGGGACGTTACAACAGGTTGGTGACTCACACATGTCGCAACAGCATGGAAGACAACCTGGGAAGTGGTGGTGGTGGTGGTGGTGGTGGTGGTGGTGGTGGTGGTGGTGGTGGTGGTGGTGGTGGTGGTGGTGGTGGTGGTGGGGGTGGTGGTGGTGGTGGTGGTGGTGGTGGTGGTGGTGGTGGTGGTGGTGGTGGTGGTGGTGGTGGTGGTGGTGGTGGTGGTGGTGGTGGTGGTGGTGGTGGGGGTGGTGGTGGGTTCGAACTTTTTGAAATGAACATAACTATTTTCAATTCAATTAGGCTGAGAAAAAATTAGAAGGGTGATGGAGGTGGAGAGTGGCAGAGTGAGGTGGAGAAAGAAGGAGGAGGAGGAAGTTTACATTGAGGTGCGTAGGAACAGCAAGGTCCGTTGCAATGAAGACAGAAGCTGTTGTTGCTGTTGCTGAAGTCACTTCTGTTACGCTTCCTCTTCCTGCCTGCTTGAGTACCCTTTGGTGAGGTCTCTTTGGTGGTTGTGGGGATGTTGGTGGGGGGGGTGGAGACTCTTTTGTTGGTGGTGGTGGCTGGAATGTTGTTGATTGTGATGCTGGAAACAGTGTTTCTGATGGTGGTGATGTGGTTGGATGAACGACCGTAATGATGGCTTGGGTTGGTCTTTGTGCAGTCTTCAAGTAGAGTTTCTTTTAGTGCTGAGTCGTTGCTTGGAAGAGCCTTAGGGGGAGTGTCGCTGGAGGAAGTGAGGCCAGAAGGAGACCCAATGTTAATGGTGCTTATAGAAATCTTTTCGTCAATTACATTATTTATGCTGGTTGTTTTGTTGGTGGTTGTTTTGTTAGGGGTGATTTTGTTAGTGGTAATTTTGTTGGTGGTTTTGTTGGTGGTGGTTTTGTTGGTGGTGGTTTTGTTGGTGGGGGTTTTGTTAGGGGTGGTTTTGTTGGTGGTGGTTTTGTTAGGGGGGATTTTGTTGGTGGTGGTTTTGTTGGTGGTGGTTTTGTTGGTGGTGGTTTTGTTGGTGGTGGTTTTGTTAGGGGTGGTTTTGTTGGTGGTGGTTTTCATACGAAGGCTGCTTTTATGGGCGGACTTTTTTTTGTCGGTGCGTTTATTTGTGGTTTTCAATGAAGCTTTATTTATGTTTTTGTTGATGGGATTTGGAGGAGATGAATGGAAGAAGGAAGGAGCGAATAGGGAGGAAGTTGATGAAGAGTTGGATAAGGAGTTGAATGAGGGAGATGCTGGCAAGCGGTATGAGTGCTGCAATGAAGGATGGCATGTGGTGTTGGATGGGAGGTGGGATAGTAGGTGGGATAGTGGGTGGGATAGTGGGTGGGATGGAAGGTGGGATGGAGGGGGGGAAAAAAAAGGAGTTTGAGATACATACAGAGGAATAGATGAAAAAAGACACGAGGAATGTGTTTTTGTGTGTGATGACGAGATAGCTTGATGGAGTGAAGGGTGAAGGCGTTGAGAAGAAGACGGATGGAGGGATGAAGGGAAGGATGGAAGAAGATTGGATGGGTGGAGGAGAAGGTTCGGAGAAGTTGTGGGAGAGATTGGAAAGTGATTCAGTGTGGGCTTTTTGTTGGGCGGTGTGAGAAGGTGGTCTGAAGGCGACTTGAAAAGCAGGCTGGAGGAACAATTTTCTGGCGAAAAGACCGACTTCTGCATGCTTAAGAGGCGCTTTTCCAGTGACATCAAAGCCTCTTTGGCATCCTGCACCTTGTGTTGGATCTCTTGGATGCCGCAGTTGCATGGGTTCATCTGATAACTTTTCGTTCTTTCTTCGATCCGCTCACCTTCAACTCTATGCCTCTCTGGGCTCTTCCTCCTCCACTCGTCGTATTCGCAGCTTTCGGGTTCGTCAGAAGACGAAACAGGCAGCCAAGGTGCTTCATCTTTGCATATGCACCTTTCCATCGAGGTCACCAGACGTTCGAACGTTCTAGCAATGTTTTCAGACTCGAAATGTGATGGAACATTCGGTGAGTTGCCACTCAGCTCTTCACACCACTCTCCTCCATTGATATTGGCGGTTGATAAGTTTGTGAAAGAATGGTGAGAAGAAGGATGGTGAGAAGGAAGATGGTGAGGAGGAGAATGGTGGGGAGAATGATGATGCAAAAAAGGATGGTGAGGAGAAAGATGGTGAGGAGGATGGTGTGAAGGAGAATGGTGAGAATGAGAATGGTGAGAATGAGAATGGTGGGAAGGAGAAAGGTAGTTAGAAGCGTTTTGGTTAATAGAGATTTTCTTGGGGAATAACTGGTTGCTGGATGGATGCTTGAGGGAGAGGTTGGTGAGAGAGGGGTGGTTTTGAAGTACGTGGTTGTAATGCTGGTGGTTGGAGGATGGATGGTTGGAGGATGGATGGTTGGAGGATGGGTGAATGGAAGAAGGGTGGTTGGAAGAAGGGTGGTTGGAGGATGGGTGGTTGGAGGATGGGTGGTTGGAGGATGGGTGGTTGGAGGAGGGGTGGTTGGAGGATGGGTGGTTGGAAGAGGGGTGGTTGGAGGATGGGTGGTTGGAGGATGGGTGGTTGGAGGAGGGGTGGTTGGAGGATGGGTGGTTGGAAGAGGGGTGGTTGGAGGATGGGTGGTTGGAGGATGGGTGGTTGGAGGATGGGTGGTTGGAAGAGGGGTGGTTGGAGGATGGGTGGTTGGAAGAGGGGTGGTTGGAGGATGGGTGAATGGAAGAAGGGTGGTTGGAAGAGGGGTGGTTGGAGAAATGGGGATTGGATGAATGTTGGTTAGAAGGTGGGTGGTTAGAAGAAGGATGGTTGGAGGATGGGTGGTTGGAGGAGGGGTGGTTAGAAGGATGGTTGGAGGATGGGTGGTTGGAGGAGGGGTGGTTGGAAGAGGGATGGTTGGAAGATGGGTGGATGGAGGATGGGTGGTTGGAAAGAGGATGGTTGGAGGAGGGGTGGTTGGAAGAAGGGTGGTTGGAAGAAGGGTGGTTGGAGGAGGGGTGGTTGGAAGAAGGGTGGTTGGAAGAAGGGTGGTTGAAGGAGGGGTGGTTGGAAGAGGGGTGGTTGGAAGAAGGATGGTTGGAGGATGGGTGGTTGAAAGAAGGATGGTTGGAGGAGGGGTGGTTGGAGGATGGGTGGTTGAAGGATGGGTGGTTGGAAGAGGGGTGGTTGGAAGAGGGGTGGTTGGAAGAAGGATGGTTGGAGGATGGGTGGTTGGAGGATGGGTGGTTGGAAGAGGGGTGGTTGGAAGAGGGGTGGTTGGAGGATGGGTGGTTGGAGGATGGATGGTTGGAGGAAGGGTGGTTGGAAGAAGGGTGGTTGGAGGAGGGGTGGTTGGAGGAGGGGTGGTTGGAAGAGAGGTGGTTGGAGGAGGGGTGGATGGAAGATGGGTGGTTGGAAGAAGGGTGGCTGGAGAAGGGGTGGTTGGAAGAAGGGTGGTTGGAGGAGGGGTGGTTGGAGGAGGGGTGGTTGGAAGAAGGGTGGTTGGAAGAAGGATGGTTGGAGGAGGGGTGGTTGGAGGATGGGTGGATGGAAGTAGGGTGGTTGGAGGAGGGGTGGTTGGAGGAGGGGTGGTTGAAGGAGGGGTGGTTGGAGGATGGGTGGTTGGAGGATGGGTGGATGGAAGTAGGGTGGTTGGAGGATGGGTGGATGGAAGTAGGGTGGTTGGAGGATGGGTGGATGGAAGTAGGGTGGTTGGAAGATGAAATATTGGGAGCTTGGTGGTTGTGAAGAAATTGTTTGGGAGAAAGATTATTTTCGAGAAACGAATGTTTCTGAGAAGAAGGGCTAGAGAATGAATGGTTGGAAGAGTTGTTGTTGGGAGAAGGATGGTTGGTGTGTTGAGGGCAGTTGAGGTCCAATGGAATGGCCTGCTGGACGCACGTGTGAGGTCTGATGATGCTGGAATTCCTGCTGCTAGACAGTCGTTTGTCAGCCGAGGGTGTGCAAGTACTTTGCGAGAAGGGACTTTGAAGGATGATGTCCATTTCGCTCTCTCCGTCACTCAAACAATCGTCACAACGGCTGAAATCATCACTTTCTTCTTCGTCAAAGTCTTCCTCGTTTTTATCTCTTGCTCTATAGTCTTCATCTTCATCTTCATCTCCTTCTTCATCTTCTTCTTCTTTTTTTTCTTTTTCTTCTTCTTCTTCTTCTTTTTCATCTTCATCTTCTTCATCTTCTTCATCTTCTTCTTCTTCTCTTCCACCCCAATCTCCCGCCGCCTCTCGTTTGACCTCTTTCACTTCTTTTATTCCTCTTTTGGTGTCATTTTCTCCTTTTTTTTCTTCATATTCTTCCACTTTCTTCTTTTCTTCTTCATCTTTTTTTTCCTCTTTTCTTGCTTCCTTCTTCAATTTTTCTTCTTTCACTCCTTCACCACTCCTTCTTATTTCCTCTTCATTGTTTTTCTTTCGTTTTTCTTCTTGTTTTTTTTCTTCCCTTTTTTTTCTTCTTACTTTCATCCCTCCTTCGTCTTTTTCATTTGCTCCTTTCACTGAAGCTACCTCAGCATCACTTGTGTCACTCCCATCTTCGTCATCGATTCCATCGTAACTCCATCTTTTTTTTGTTTCGCTTCCTCCTCTTTCTTCTTCTCCTTTTCCTTCATTATTCTCATCCTCCTCTTCATCCTTTTCATCATCCTCCTCATCCTCATTTCCACCATCGTTTTCTTCACCATCATTCCCATAATAATTATCATCTTCATTCTTTTTATCCTTTTCCTCTTCTTCCTCTTCTTTCTCCTCCTTTTTTATCTCCTCTTCCCCCTCTTCCTCTTCCTCTTCCTCCTTCTTCCTTTCTTGCTCTTTCTCCTTATTTTCCTCTTTTTCTTCCTCCTTTCTTCCACTCTCCTTCTTTTTTTCCTTCTCATTTTTTTTCTTTTTTTTTTCTTTCTCCTTCTTCTCTTTCTCCTCCTCCTCCTCCTCTTCCTCCTCCTCTTTCTCCTCCTCCTCCTCCTCCTCCTCCTCCTCTTCCTTCTTTTTTTTATTAGCATCATTATTCACATTATCAACATATTCATCAACATAATCATCATCATCATCATCACCATCATCAACATCATCCTCATCTTCATCTTCATCTTCTTCATCATCATCATCATTATCATCATCATCATCAGCATCATCATCGTTATCATCTTCATCATCATCATCATCATCATCCTCATCATCCTCCTCATCATCATCATCATCATCATCATCGTCATCCTCATCATCATCCTCATCATTATCCTCATCATCCTCATCATCATTATTATCATCACCATCGTCATTATCATCATCATCCCCACCACCATCATCATCATCATCCTCATCATCATCATCATCTTCATCACCACCATCACCACCCTCACCATCATCATCATCCTCATCATCATCATCATCATCATCATCTTCATCATCCTCATCATCATCATCATCATCATCATCTTCATCATCATCATCCTCATTATCCCCACCCTCATCATCATTACCCTCTTCTCCTCTTTTCTCATTCCCCCCTTCACTTTCACAATTCATACGCATTTTCGATTGCTTTGGTCGTTGTCTGTGTTCCCCCTTCCTTTCTCCTCTGGGCGCATCTGTCAAACTGCCGAATATTCTGGAAGACAAAGAGATGTGGTTCCTAGGGGTGGCAGATACTGCAGGGGAGTAGCTGGCAGCTTCGAAGTTGCAAAGATAATTGCTCATCTTCTCTTTTGGCTCCTCCTTGAGCGAGCTGGGAGGCGAAGACTCTTCGTCACTCCTCTGGTGGGCCTCCTTCTGCAGAGAGCGCTCTCTCTCCCTCTTGGCCGCCATAATCTTCTGCATGTCCAAGACACTCCTCCTCTTTGTGGTGCTGGTTGAGGTATTTTGCGTTAAGGAGTTTGAAGGGCTGTGGTTGAAGGTGGGAGGACAAGAGGTGTGCGGAGTGGCTGATGCGGTGAATAGACCATCCTTCATCAAGCTACCCCTTCCGTTTGAAATATTTCGGTAACCTTGACTACTCTCTGCAAGATGACAAGAAGGAGAATGAAGATAGCTTTTGTTGTTGCAACTTCCATTTTTCCGATACTTTTCAATATTTTTATGTGTGATGTTAGTAAGCGCCATGGCGTTGTTCACGTTGTTCACGTTGTTCACGTTGTTCATGCTGATGTTCGTTGCTTGAAGCTGAAAGGACTTTTTTTTGTTTATTTGCTAGTGACGTTGTGTTCACTTTTATTCTAAGATTTTTTTGGTCGACTTTATTGAAGAAATTCAAAGAGTTACGAGAATAATCACAAATCCACAATCATATTTGAATCTGCCGGAAGTATGATTTTAATCTTTTATCATACACTTCATCCAATCAACTTCAACAAGGCGCTCAAGATGCTACAAAGCGTGGCGAATAATGGTGAAAATATGGGTTTTTGGTTACGCTGTGGCCGTTTTTGTCTGCTTTTTTAAACTTTTTTCACTAATAATTTAAAATTATAAATATTATTCATAATTTATATAGATTGCTTTTAATTTAGTTTTTTTATCGAGATTTATAGTTTGTGTTGTTTACGAAAAATCCTTCGCTATTTTTTAATCTAATCTAATCTAATCAAATCATTTATATAGCGCTGACTCCGCACTGTTCAAGAGCGCTTTGCTACGAACTGTTAAACAAGCAAGTTTTAAGGGCTCTACAAAACAAAAGTAGAAAAGTAATAGAGGTGAGATTGGGGGGAAGAGAGTTCTATGGGAGAAACAATGTCCATTCCCACAGGTTCTCCTGACGTCATACCAACTCATGTTTTTAAACAACTTCCTTCCTTCTTCTATCCAATAATTCTAAGCAAATTTAACTTCTTTTATCTACAGCAATCTTCCCTTCTACCCTACAAAATCTTCTATTACACAAATAAGCAACAAATTCTCACTAGATCCTCCTATACCAACAAACTATAAGCTTCTATCTAATATCTTTTTTATTTCGAAAATTCTGGAAAAGGTTGTCTACTTTCAGCTTCTTCCTTTTTTTTGAGGCTAACAATCTGCTCCCTTCTACTCAGTCTGGATTTCGTTTTTTCCACAGTACTGAGACCTCACTTTTGAAAATATATAATGATTCTTTGCTTTCCTGTGACAAGGGTAATGTCTCCCTCCTTCTTTGCTTGGATTTTCTTCTGCTTTTGACACTGTCGAACACTCCTTACTAATTCAGCAACTTGAAACCTCTTTTGGAAGTTCTGGCTTTTGTCTTAAACGGATTTCCTCTTACCTCTCTAACAGGAATTCTGTGGTTTCTATAAACAACTCTCATTCTACTTCTTTCTTTTCCCATTTGGTTGTGGAGAGAATTGCATGGCGGAGTATCATGACTGAGAGGTTTTTTAATGGTGGTGCTGCGAGTGGTGGTGATGGGGAAGGTGGTAATTTAATTCACTTCGTTTTAGTTGGCGGTTTCGGCGATTTATAAAAATATTTTTAAAATCTTCGCAATCAGCAAAAACTATAACTTTTAGATAAAGAAACTTATTTATAACTAATATTCAAAGCTTTAAATATTAAATAGTTAATAAAAATAGTTTAAATAAAATAAATTAAATCAAAGGCTACACACGCTTTCGCCAAACCGGAAACTCAGGTTAAAATTTGTTAGACATGGTTTTTGAAAAGCTGTATGAAAAAAAAGTCGTCCAACCATAAAACTTAATAATTTTTTAATAACTTTTCAATTTTTCGTTTGATTTGTTATTAATTTTGTGGCCAACTGCGAATTTTAAATTTTAAGTTTTTGATTGTATAGGCTCTTTGTTTTTTACTCCAACCAAAACTCTAGTTGCTTTTAGTGTTATTGTTTAATTTTCCTTTTTGGTGACATGGCCGATCTGAGTGAGGAGGAACATGACATTGATATTGAAAGCGAGGTTTTTGATTTTAATAATCATTTTAAAAAGATTAGCCAGCCAAATGACGGGTGTTTTTATTGCAGGATGACGATGAAAAAGCTACGGGACTGGCCTTTATGTCGGAGGTTGAAAGCGTTTTGTTTTTCCACCTTGGATATCTAATTTTTGATTGTTCAAATATAATTGTATAACTAATTCCGAAAAGTCTCAAAATTTCGCCTACTCCTTTGTTATCTCTCTAATCTGAATTGAACAAAAGTTTATTCATTAAACCTAAAGGATATTTTGAAAACAGCTTCATCATCAGTGGTTGTAGTAGTTTTTTGTTGTGAATCGTTCGTTGCATGATAGTTAAGTGCGACTGAGTCTACTCAAGAGACACCTATGGAACTCAGCGTTTTATGCATTTGTTGACTTCATGTCGTAGTTTTTGTATTGTTGATTTTGTTTTTTTTCTACACCTATATAAAGCAATGGAGGTTTTTTTTCAATATTGGTCTGATTCCATCATCATTGGCAGGCAGAAAAAAAGGCTCACCACAATGCATTGGAGAGAAAGAGGCGAGACCAGATTAAGGAAAGCTTCATAAGATTGCGAGATGCTATTCCAGATACCTATAATGAAAAGGTTGGAAATTAATCACAATCCAAAAAAAATGCAATACAATATCACATCACTGCTGATGCATCCTTGATCGCACACATGCAGTCATCCAGAGCCATCATCCTCAAAAGTGCCATCGACTACATAAGACAAAAAACTGAGAAGAACCGACGAGGGACTAAAGAGGTGGAGGAAATGAAGCGTCGAGTGGAAATGTTGAAGAAACAATGTGGGTGTTGGGCTTGTATGTTTGTGTGTTTGTGTGTTTGTATGTTTGTGTGTTTGTGTATTTGTATGCTTGTATGTTTGTGTGTTTGTGTGTTTGTGTGTTTGTGTGTTTGTGTGTTTGTGTGTTTGTATGATTGTGTGTTTGTGTATTTGTATGCTTGTATGTTTGTGTGTTTGTATGTTTGTGTGTTTGTGTGTTTGTGTGTTTGTATGTTTGTGTTTTTGTGTGTTTGTGGTAGGGTGGTGTCAATGACAAGGAAATATTGAGAATGAAGTATTAATTATGACATATTATTTCATCGATTTCTGATATATTAATTATATTAATTATTACGTAAATGGCTGACGTCATGATATGCATCGCTCTTTAAACATCATCACCATGACAACGCAGTAGAATCGGTTGACCAACGGGTTTTGTCTGAGCACTCAGACGCGTCAGAAGACAACCTTGAGCAGCACTCTTTTTACTACAACAACAACAACAACAACAACAACAGCAGGTCCCATCACCACCACCATCACAACAATCTTTCTGACGATGAAAACAAGGTTGACAATCGTCGAGCGAGTGAAGAAAGGTGTCAAAAGAGAAAGAAGTACCTGTGAACTGACTGCCTCACCACGTGTCTTTGTCGCCATCATTAAATCCATCGCTGTCTCGTTGTCTCTTCTTTCCATAATTTTGCACACGCCTTTGTGTGCGTAGACACACACACACACACACATGCACACTCACACGCGTGTGTACGCGTGCGCACTGATATAAAGTTCCTTTTAACTATCTGGTCATAGAAAACCAAATTTTTTCCTTCTTTTTCTTTTCTTGTCTTGGAAGAGCTGGAGTGTTCTAAATCTTTAGCGCAAGGGTGCACATCTTAAATGTTGATCTCTTGTTCAAAGGTAACCAGTGTAGGTAGATGAGAATAGGAGTGATGTGTGAATATTTGTGACTACCAAAAACTAGGCGGGCAGCGCTATAAAAAATTTTTGTGGGGGGGGGGGAGTAAATTAGTCCTAGGGAGTCCATGGTGCAGAGCTGCTGTGGGGGTAGCGGGACCAAAAAAGCAAGTTCAAGGTGGAAGTGTCAAGGAGGGGTTTGAGTACTTTGCTACGGTGGAGATGGAAAAAGGAAGGTTTAGCTGGAGACTTGTGGTATGAGGGAAGAGTCGAAAGTATAGCATAGGCTATGAATGGTAGAAAAAGGTATGAAAGGGAGTCAAAGAAATAATGATTAATATTAATAAATAATTTTTTTGAATTTCAAAATCAATGAAAATTTCGATTCAATATATACAGTTTGGTTGTTCTTTGGACGATTTTAAGCGCTAGGATCTAGATTATTCCAGATACTTTTTGTAGCTTCGGTATTGCTTCATTTTGACGATGTCTAGCGAGGTCGGTAATGGTTTTTTTAATTTAAAAAAAATGCTATCTACATTTTTCAATCAACATGTATTAAACGTTTTAATTTTTATTTTCATTTTATTAATTTAGTCAAGTTTTCTGTAGTTTGTCGGTCTTGATATTATGACCCGTAGATAAATTATGGTTTGAAGGCTTTGAAAGAAATTTTCATAAAAATATGAATCTAGAAAATTTTTCAAGTCATTTCGCGTTCGCGGGGTCAATTATTCAGTAAAGTCCGTGGTTCTTTCGCGCGTATCCCCGTTCCATCTTTTTTGAAATTATCCTCATCTATGTACTTCTTGTTAGGAATCTTTTAGTGTTATTTCGATCTGTCAAACTGTCATCTTGTCTCAAAATCTTGTTTTTTTTATTATTTTTTTGCTCAGAGCTCATCTCTTCCCTCTGCCATATTTTTCACCTTATTTTATATTTATTTCAGTTTCTTATATTATTTTTATTTTTTCATACTGTGTACTTGAAGCACTAATGTTAATGCCACTATGATAACCTTCTTGTCTGTATTGTATTGAATTTTATACTTTTCACTACGTCATTTGGTTTTTGACTTGTTTTCACGGGGAGTTGTGTGGTGAGTATGATATAATATAATTTGATTTTGTGGCACAGGCTGTGAGTGAGAAAGAGAAGGGCAATGCAGCATACAAGAAGAAGGACTTCAAAACAGCCCTTGAGCACTACACCAAGGCACAAGAACTTGAACCGCACAACATCATTTATATCAACAACCAGGCAGGTCAGTTACTGGGTGGTCTGTTCAATAGAGGAGGAGAAGGAGAAGGAGGAAGAGGACAATAAAGATGATGATAGTGATGTCAATGACATCAATGATTATGATAATAATAATAATAATAATAATAATAATAATAATAGTAAAGATGACAAATTTTTGAGCAGCGGTGCACTACGAGGAGGGAGACTTCAACAAGTGCATCGACGTGTGTCAGAAGGCTGTTGAGATAGGTCGAGAACATCGAGCTGACTTCAAACTTGTTGCCAAGTGAGCTATTTGCACCTTGTGCTTGTTGCAGTTTTTCTGTTGTGGTTGTTTTTAGCATTTGAGTTTGATGGTTTTTGCTGATTTTTCTTCATGATGTCTACTTCAGAGCTCTGGCGCGACAGGGCAATGCCCACATGCAACTTGACAACCTCACCCAAGCTCTCACCTGCTTCAATAAGTCCCTCACTGAACACAGGCAGTCTGACGTCATCAAGAAGAGTCATGAGGTGTGTGTGTGTTTGTGTGTGTGTGTGTGTGTGTGTGTGTGTGTGTGTGTGTGTGTGTGTGTGTGTGTATGTGTGTGTGTGTGTGTGTGTGTGTGTGTGTGTGTGTGTGTGTGTGTGTGTGTGTGTGTGTGTGTGTGTGTGTGTGTGTGTGTGTGTGTGTGTGTGTGTGTGTGTGTGTGTGTGTGTGTGTGTGTGTGTGTGTGTGTGTGTGTGTGTGTGTGTGTGTGTGTGTGTGTGTGCATTGATGTCTTGTTGCACAGGTTGAGCAATTGATAAAGGAGCGTGAGAGATTGGCGTACATTGATCCTGAATTGTCAGCAGAAGAAAAGAAAAAGGGCAATGAATGTTTCTCTAAAGGTCCTGCACACACACACACACACACACACACACACACACACACACACACACACACACACACACACACACACACACACACACACACGCATACACACACATACATACATACACAAACACACAGGCGATTATCCAACAGCTATGAAGCACTACACAGAAGCCATCAAACGCAATCCAAACGACGCAAAACTTTTCTCCAACAGAGCTGCCTGTTATATGAAGGTGCTGTGGTTACTAAATAATTAAAAATCCTATCATTACCAATAATAATAATTTTTATATTGCTGTTCTTGACGTGATTATTATTATCATACTTATTATTCTTGACGTGATTATTATTATCATACTTATTATTCTTGACGTGATTATTATTATCATAATTGTTATTATGACGGCATGCAGTTGTTGGAGTTCAGTATGGCGGTGAGAGACTGCGACGAGTGCATTCGACTTGAGCCAGACTTTGGTGGGTGAATGGGTGAATGAGTGAATGGATGTATGAGTGAATGCGGAGAAAGAGTGAACGGGTGAATGAGTGAATGGATGAAGGAGTGAATGAGTGAATAAGTGAATAAGTGAATGCGGAGAAAGAGTGAATGGATGAGTGAGTGAATGAGTGAATGGATGAATGGGTGAATGAGTGAATGCGGGGAAAGAGAGATGATGGATGAATGAATTAGTGGGGACGAATGATGAATGAATGGGAATTCGATGTAGATGGAAGGATGAATGCATGGAGAAGTGATGGCGTGACTTGAAGACCGGATGTTTCAGTCTCTTAAGCGCTTCGAAAATTATATGTCGTACATAATCTCCAAAACGTTATGGTTGTGTGCATTGGCATCCATATTATCAATGCTTCCATCGACACCTATGCTCTCATCACTCCCATTCGGATGTCAGTTAAAGGCTTCCTGCGCAAGGGTTCGTGTCACCTGGCGATGAAGGAGAACGACAAGGCGGTTGATGCGTACCAGAGGGCCCTTGACCTTGACCCCAACTGCCACGAGGCCCGGGAAGGATTCAGAAGGTCTCTTCCTATGATTTTACTATTTGTATTCATTTTAATTGTTTTATGCTTGTTCTCATTATTCATTATTATTATTGTTATTATTACTATTATTATTATTATTTCAACATTTTACTATGCTGTGCCGTATGGCTATGTTGCCTGTAGCCGAACACGCACGCACACACACACACACACAAAATATCCCCTTCTACCACTCACAGTGCGCTAAAGGAGGGTGGTGGTATGGAGTCAGTCAGACGCAGGGCTGTGCAGAACCCCGAGGTGCAGGAGATCCTCAGAGACCCCGCCATGCAGCTGATCCTGCAGCAGATGGAGAAGGACCCTTCCGCCCTCAAGGAGTCCCTATCTTCATTCATTTTTGCCTCTTCATTTGCATTCACTACTTTATGCTTACCACATAACCTTGTACTAACTTCGTACGTGTACGTACACACACACACACACACACACACACACACACACACACACACACACACACACACACAAACAGGCATCTGCAGAATCCTCAAATCGCCAAGAAGATAGAAAAGTTGCTGGAGTCGGGCATCTTGAGCATCCGCTAGTGTCACTTATCACTTCTTAGCACGTGACATTTCATTAAAGATTACAACTCTTATTTTCTGTCTTGTGTGTGTGTGTGTGTGTGTGTGTGTGTGTGTGTGTGTGTGTGTGTGTGTGTGTGTGTGTGTGTGTGCACGTGGTCGGAAAGAGGATGAAGAGGCAGAGAAAAAAAGTAGTGTTCAGACGAAGTGGTTTTGAGTGGCCCATTTAATACTCGGAAGCACAAAACAAACAAAACAATTCACGTGTGTAAACTAAATAAAGTTCATATTGAATTGAATATAAAAATAAATATTTTTGTATAAGATAATATAAAATTATTCAATAAAGCATTAGAAGAAATATATCTGAAGCTGTGAATAAAATTCAATAGAAAGATAAATAGGCTGGTGGGCGGGTTGTATGAAACTGGTGAGGCGCACGGGGGCCTCGCCCGATGTGTGTATGGTTTTCCGGTTGGACCTTGCACGTTACGGCATCAAAAAAACGTTCAATTTTTAAAAATGCATTGATTAGAAATATTTGGCAAAATATGCAGTGGCCTCTGTTGCAATGTCCTCAAACAATACACAACAAATACGAAGCATCGTAGACGAATTGTTTGATTATGCTATGATCATATTTATGTTAACATTAATGGAGGTAGAAACAAGTTAATTGATCGTACAATAATGTTGAAACCAAGTTGGTTAACAAACGAATTGATCGTACGATAATGTTGAAACCAGTTTTTTTACAAAAATTTAATGAACAGGATCGGTAGGGGTCCTCAGAGCTTGTGAACGAAATGGGGAGTGAGACGGTGTGACGTCATGGGGTGGAAGAGTGAATGTTTTTTGCATGTCTGGTGAGATTGGTTCGGAAGGTGAAGGCCACTCCACACAACTCACACATGTGTCTGCCCCGTGGAATGGTGCAGTTGTCGGCGTTTTGGCTTATTTTTTTGGCGTTGTTGTCATTGTTACTGTTGCTGTTGGTGTTGTCATTGCTACTGCTGCTGTTGTTGTTATTGGTACTGTTGCTGTTGATGTTTTTGTTGGGTGAGTTATGTTTATTGTTATTGTAGTAAGGGTTGTCTTCCATGACGTTGAGGTTGTTCGAATGATGAGGCTTGATAGCTTCTTTCTTTTTCTGATGTGGAAAGATTTCAGTGATTAGAGGTGTATTGTTGCTGGATGGATGGGTGGTCTGGAGAGGGTTGGTGGTAGAGTGGGTGGTTTGGAGTGAATTGGTGGATGAATGGGTGGTTTGGAAAGGGTTGATGGTGAAGTGAGTTGCTGGAAAAATGTTGGTGTTGGTGGTTTGGAGAAAGGTGGTAGTGTTATGAGAGGTCTGAGAAGAGGTGGTGTTAGTGTGAGATGTATGAAGAAGCCGGGCAAGCTGAGGTTTCTCAGTGTGTGAATTGTTGTTGACATTTCTCAGTGCATGTGTGCAGGTGGTTGGTGAAAAGTGACTTGTTTGTGCTTGCATGGTGCTTTTGGCATTTACTGAGTTGTCTGAAAGTTGCTGAAAACTCAAGGGACCAAACAGTGGATGTCTGTTTGAGTGTTCTTCTTTTTGTCTGTGTAAGTGTCCCTCTGTGTGCTTGTGTGCAGCTAACTTGTTGTACAGACTTGTCATCTGGTGAGTCATGGGTCTGTTGTTTGTAGACCTTGACTTGAGCTTCAGTGTGTTTCTTTTCACTTCGTTGGCAACTTCTGCATACCCAGCAAATGTATGACTGTACTCTTCTGGTGATTCAACACACAGACTGCCAGCAACAAAACTTTCTGATGAATCATCATCCACCACAATACTCACTTTGTCATCATCATCATCATCTCCACCCCACTCACAATAATTGTCCCGGCAAGCACAACATCTGATGTGGTCTCCAATGTTGCTTCTGCTCAAGAAACTCTCATTGTCAGCAATATTGGAAATTTTTTCTTCAATAGAAATGATATCTCCAATCGGAGAACCGAATTTTTTCTTATTTTTTTCAGACTTTAACTCATCAAAAAAACTTTTTTTAAATTTATTCAGTGGTTGGATTTTTGAAAATTCTTCTTTTGTTAGTTGAACAATATTTTCATCATTATATTGGTTCAATGAGCAATCTAGGGAAGAAACGTTGAAAGTTTTGAAACACTTGAAGAAGTTGTGTGGTGAGTTACTGAGTGCAAAACTCTTCATTAAATCATCTTGTAATTTTGGCTTGAAATTAAATGGATCGTTTGTCAAATGCTTCTGCAAGTGTGTTGTGACAGAGTGTTTGACAAAATGGTCGAAGTGAATAGTGCACAAATTGCTTCCTTCGCTGATCAAATCCACTCGGCCTTTCACTAAAACTCCACTCGGAAGCAACGAAGACACGCAGTTTCGACAAATTTCAATGAAGGCA
Organism: Branchellion lobata; assembly: GCA_947562095.1. Classification (NCBI taxonomy): domain Eukaryota; kingdom Metazoa; phylum Annelida; class Clitellata; order Hirudinida; family Piscicolidae; genus Branchellion; species Branchellion lobata. The sequence goes on from OX387260.1 coordinate 7,204,722, forward strand.
CTTTCTAAAAGTTGTTTTATACTTGGATGATTATCAGTCGGATGCTTGCTTTGCATTTTGCAAATAACAAATAATTTCATATGACCTATAAAATAACTTTTATTCAGTTCCAATTCAATTCAAGTCAAACTTGAAGTTTTGATTTCTTTAAAGACAAAAATCTTTATTAATTATTCACTTTAAGATTTAAAAGTTATGTTTTAGGTATATCAAAAAACATTTTTAAATAGTTTGATTGAATCAAACCCAGTCAGACCCTGCAGGTTTTACAGCACACGAGAATAATTGAAAAAAGTAAAATTAACGGCATGAACGTCAAAGAAGCAAGTTGATAATAAAAATCATATGAAAAATGTGATATCGAGATGAGAATGGGAGTTTATACAAAAAGCAGTTTTTTTTTAAATGTATAAAATTTCCAAAGTAAATTTCAATAGAAAAAATTCATATCAAAAACTATGAAACAATGGATTGCTTATAAATTAAAAAGAAAACGGGAGAAAATACTGTATAATCTAAACTGATCTTTTATAATAGCTCGAATAAAATAGGCGTGTGGATTTCATGGTGTGGATTTGCCAATCATGAACTTATAAAACAACTTCAATCTTCACTTAATAAACTTATAAGGCTGAACTACCTTCCTTCTAACTATCCTAAAATGAAATCAATATTTGCATCTCTGATGAACGCTTGTTCTCAAGAATTACCAGTAACCCGCACCATGTACTTCATCAGATGCTCCCACCTGTCAAATCCTATAGTACATGCTATGATGTGTGGAGACGAACGCACAATTACACCAAAACAATTTACTCCTCCTACCAAGACAAAACATTCCTTCCTCGTCTTCTCAATACTCAATAAGTTCATAATACTCATTGTTCATCATAATGTGACATTTTTGAGTAGTTTTTTGTTTCATTGAATGTCATTATACTATATTGTTCTGGATTACATTGATAATAATAATAATAATAATAATAATAATAATAATAATAATATTATTATTATTATTGTTATTATTATTATTATGATCCTTTGCACAAGCATGCGTTGAGTTGCATCAACTTTGATAAAGTTAAAACAAACGGATGACGTTACACTTGAAAGGGTGGCTGTGGCGTTGGCAGAGTCCCGCAGCTGCAAACGTTAATTTTGAAAAGACGTCAAAAGGGCGCCATCGTCGTCATCCTCAGATATGACACACAGAGTTGTCAAAGGGATCTGTTCGCTTGTCGTTGACTTTTTAGGTCCAAATATAGTCTTCTTGTTTGGTCTATAAGCGTTGTTCTTCTTATTATTATTATTCTTATTATTTCCAGTTTTAGTTACATTATTCTGGTTATTATTTATATTATTTCTATTATTATTATTATTATTATTGTTGTAAGTGTTTCTGTCATTGTCATTATTATTATCATAACAATTATTGACACCACATCTCCTCGAGTGGTGTACTGTCATGTCAGTGTTGTTAATGATTCTTTGGTCGTAAGCTAGACTTTTTTCGATACCACCCAGACCATTGTGAGTTTTTCTAAAAATAGATGATGAAGATGACGATTGCGTCCTGATGTCCGCGAGATTGGTCATTGATCGATGCTTCTGGAAGATTCCCATCTTGGAAAAATTGAAATGAGTCGCTCCGCCCTGATTGGTCTTCAAGTTGACCTTGTTTTCAAGGATATTTCTATTTATAGCATTTCCATTTAAAAACGTTGTATTTTTAGAAATCTTTGCCCTAGAATGATTTTTTCCGATTCCTTTATCGCTCCTATTCCTTCTTACAGCCCTCTTTTGTGGACTCTCACATTCAATATCTTTTGATCTCTTCACTTTTAACCTATCTCCATCCTCATTATCCTCTTTCTCTTCCTCCTCCTCCTTTTCCTCATTATCAACTCTGCGTTTCACTGCAATGCCTAGTTTATCCTTGAAACTAGTATTATAATTATCGCTTTTGCAGTTGTTATTAATATGGCTGTTATTATTGATATTATTATTATTATTATTATTATTATTATTATTATTGATATTATTATTATTATTATTATGATTTGATTTTGAGTTTGAAAAATGTTCTATTGACTCATCATCCCCGCAAGAGTCTTCAAAAATAATCCCTTCCTCGTCATTGGTCAGGGAAGAATCGAAATTCAAAACCCTGCCACCTGATTGGACGCAGTCTGGAGCAATAGGAGGCAGGGTTATGTTCATGGGGGCGGGGCTTTCGTCGATCAAGCGATGTAATAGGCTGGTGGTTGTTTGTCTTGGCGATTCAATGGCTTTCTGTTTTGAATTATTTTTTCTATTATTCCCATTAAATAGGTCAATTATGAGAATTATTTAAAAAAGATAAAAAATAAATAAATAGAAAAAAAATAATTTGAAGTTTGAATAACTTGAATACAAACACGAATATCATTATAGTGGCATCAACCCCATAGAGGATCGAAGCCACAATAGATGAATGGTTGGATGACGTCAGACACCTTGAGTTTGTTGTTGAAGTGGATGACCTTGTGCATCTTCTCCCTCAGCCCATCCCTCTCCTCCTCCACCTCCAACACCCTTGCTTCCCATCCATCCACCACCCTCTTCGTCTCCTTCATCGACCGTTCCAGCCCCTGTCTGGCCTTTGTTAGCAACTTCTCCAACTCTCGGATACGAGTCTTACGTAGGGAAAGTTGGTGCTGATGCAAGGAAAACATGTGGATGAGGGTCTCTTGACTTAAATTCTCTTTCAGTTTTTTATTTATGTCTTCTTGACAGCCTGTTTTTGTGAGGTGGGAGTGGTGATGATGAGATGGTGGTGATGGGAAGGTGGTGATGATGAAAGTGTGGTGGTGATGGGAAAATGGTGATGATGAGAGGGTGGTGGTGATGAGAGGGTGGTGATGGGAAAATGGTGATGATGAGAGGGTGGTGGTGATGAGAGGGTGGTGATGATGAGAGGGTGGTGATGATGAGAGGGTGGTGATGATGAGAGGGTGGTGTTGATGAGAGGGTGGTGATGATGAGAGGGTGGTGATGATGATAAAAAAAGTATTGAAAGATGAAAAGATATATTCCTTCTATTCCCCCCCTCCCCCCCTTCTAACCTTTCTACCCCCCTCACCCCTCCCATCCGACCTTTCTACCCCCCCATCCGACCTTTCTACCCCCCCATCCGACCTTTCTACCCCCCCATCCGACCTTTCTACCCCCTCCCAGTTCACCATTGATAACGATCTGTAAATTCTTGTACAGTTCAAGCCTCCTCCGCAGCAGTTCCACTTCCCCCTTCAGCTGCTCACTCTCCTCCCTCACTGCGTCCATCCCCTTCAACTCCCTCTTGAGGATCGAGATGGTAGCAGACCACTGCTCACACCTGCCCTTCAACTCCCTGTAAGGGTGGTCCATGTTTACTTGGTGCTGAGTGCAATGGGATTGGGAAGTTGGTGGTGAGCTTCGAATGGTTGATGGTGTATTGTTATGACTACTTGTAACTCTCTGGAAGATTGAATGTCAAAACGTTCTAATGAGATTAGATAAGATTAGATTAAGAGGAATGAGATTATGTTGATGAGAAAAGATAAGATTAAAGAGATGAGATTAAATTGTACAAGATTATAAATGATTAGTAGAGATTAAATTAGATTGAATGAGTTATAAATCATTGGTAGACTGGGTTGATGAGATGAGATTATATTAAATTTGGGAAGATTAGATTATATTAAATAAAATAAAATTTTGAAATGAATGACGAAATCATATAAGATTATACAGTAAACTGGCATGATTGGGTTGGAGTAAAAAATTATTTTGCTGATAAGATAATGAAATCTTTAGCAAAATTACATTAAATTAAATGAGTGAAGATAAGATTATATCAGATTAGTGAAGATTGAAGTATGTTAGCTCAGTAGAGATTAGGTCAAACATCTCTTGTGGCCTCAAAACTCTATGGGGTTAATGCTACTATAATAATATTTGTGTTTGTATTGTATTGTATTGTCTCTCTCACTTCCATTCCCGATCCTTCCTTTTGAGTTGTTCATTGCACTTTGCCACCATCTTCCTCAGCTCGGACACTTCAAGGCTTGTCCGGGCATCCTGTTCCTCCTCGTACGGGTCCAGGTAGAGCCCTGGTTGTGTTTAAAGATTTGGAGGTTGTGGTGTCGGTGCACAATTTGATCAATCTCCTCAATTTAAACCTTTTTTGAATTATTTTTTTATTGATCACTTTTCGGTTTTTCAGTTTTGTGCATTAATATAAAAGCGAATAATCAGAAAATAGTGGTGTTTCTTTGATATCCGTTAATCAAACAATTCGTTTAAAATAAAATTAATTTTCGCTTCAGATCGAATGATGACTACTAACGGATGGTGGGATAGCGGGCATTGACACTATTTCGACACTGAGGACAGTTTTTTTTACAAGACGCCCACTTCTCGAGACAGTTTTCGTGGTACACATGACCACATCTGGTGGCCACGACGTTCTGATTGGGGTTCAAGATGTCTGTGCATACTATGCACCTAGACGCCATTGATTGTTTTGTCTTTTAATCGAGGAGCTCCGACATCAATTACTTTTTGGAATGATACACAAAGGTTTTGATTGAATAAAATTTTGTAATAATTATATATGTTTGAAAAAGATTTTTTTCAAAAAAAAATTATGTTCAAAGGGTTTGCCTGAACACTTGTTAGTTCACAATAAGATTCGAGCTTTTAAAGTTTGCGCGATAATCAAAAGTAAACTTTTAAAATATATATTTCTAAGATTTAAAAAAGCTCAAAAATTCAGTCTGAGTTTCAAAAAATGATTTATTCAAAAATATTCTAAACATCAACTTTTTTTGTTTTCTCATCAAGTTGTTGTCATAAAAATGAGAATACTAAAAATGTCTAATCTAATCAAATCATTCGTAGAGCGTTAATTATACATTGTAAAAAAAACTTTTTGCTAAAAACTGTTTAAACAGCAAAGTTTCGAAGGTTTTACGGAATGAAAGTAAAAAAGTAGTAGAGGTAAGAAGGGGGAGAAGAAAGTTCCATAGAAGGGGCCCACAGTAGGAAAGTTCAGATTTAGCATAAGTATTTTTAGAAGGTATTTCAGAAACAGAATAAGTAGATTTCAGTCTTTTACAAAAAAATCTTTAAAAAGTAATCTGTGTAAAGAGGTAAGAGAAGAAGTTAGACGAGAGAATTTATGAGTGCCAGAAACTGAGAGCTTTTTCTTAGATGAGGTTTGATTATGAAAATTCGTGTAACATTTACGTTAGGTTTATTCAACAGTTCAAAATAAAAAATGAGTTTACATGTTTAAATAATATGTTTATATGCATTGAGATAAAAAATGCAGACGACGCTGAGGTCACAAAATTATTGAAGTTTTATCAAAATAGATTTGTGAAAAGTTAAATTTTTCAGCAGAAAAATGTATTTAATTAGCTATAGTGTTCACTCAAGAATCAAACTCACAGTTTAGGGTATTGTTCCAAACTTTAACTTTTAAACATTTTGGACATGTTATTGCTACGTTGTTGGTGTTAAAAAAATCGGGGTGAAGCGGGTCAAGTTTTGATAACTTTATCAAAAAATTCACAATGTGGTTTTTTTCTCGAGATCCTCTCAAAGATTTCGCTTATGAACTAGGAGCAAGGGTTTCAGAGTATGAAGGAAGATCTATATGGACATTGCATGAAGGAACCAAGAAAGTGAACAAAATTATTTTTTATTTTTCGAAAAATTAATTTTAAAATAAATTTATTTATTAAGTCAATCAAAGTGTTAGCACCCAGATGATTGCCTACTCAGTTCTAAATTCTAAATTCAACATTTGAATCTATTGTCAATTTTTTTCCTAATTACTATCCTAAATATTTTCATAACATCACAGTTTCAATTGGTTTGACTTTTCCAAATTCATATTTTTCGTCATTTTTTGGAACAAAACATTCTTTGAAAGTTCTTTGAAGTGATTATGAGTTATGATTCAAAGTTTTCAAAGTTCATTTATTTGATTTCATGATCAATTTTATTCATAGTTGTTGCTTTATATTCAAAGTAACTTTCCACTTTTGATTCAATTTTTAAAAATAATTTTTTTTGCAATTTTTTCAAAAATTCCCATACCATAGACATTTTTCACTAATTGTTTGAAAGGATTGTAATCTATTTTCTGTTTTTAGCTTTCCAATGTTTATTACTTTGATTCCATAGTAAATTTTTCTCATAGTTCACATTTTTTGTAACATTATGGTGTTGGTTGCCTTGACTATTTAATATATTTTATTCTTCATGACCCTTTTGTGTCTGTGGCATAATGGTTAGCATGTTCTGCTATGAAGCATGAGTGGCTAAGCTCAGGTTTGAGTTTTGAAGGCGGCAAGTCAAGTAAAGAACAGACGCCATCGTAGAGTGGCTTAGTGATCTCGTAGTCCACAGCAAGTAAAGCCATTTCCATGAGAGTGCTCTTGAACAGAAGGCTAAAAGGCTTTTGACAGATTTTTCGATTTTAATCTGTTCTACTTCAAGTAGAATAGATCTGAATAAAAGTTAAATGTTTTTTTTTTCATTGAAAAAGAAAAATATTGAAAAATTGTTGTGAAGTCTTAGAATTTTATTTGATTTTTTCACCTTTCATAGGCAAATGGCGAGCGAGTTTCAATATTTGCTTTCGAGAGTAGGGCGGAAAATGAGCACCAGGTGAGTGATTTCATTTCTTCATGAACGATTGTCAACTTCACCATCGTATTTATGCTATTAACCCCTCATTAACAGCTGAGATTTAATGAATCACAAAATGTCAGATTATTGAAAGTATTATTCAGATCACTCCAGAGGAATACTCGATACCCCAGTCTTTCCCCTGAACCTCCTCCTAATCACATCAAAGAATTTAAAGTTAACATTCACTTGTAACTTCAACCTTTAAGTTCACTTTTGACACCTTCCTACTCAGTTGGTGCTGGCCAAGGGAGCCTTCAAGAGACTCAAAACCCTCCGACACCCCAACTACATCGTCTTTCTGGACGGCCTTGAGGTTGTCACTGTTGTCATGTCACCCACTGCTGTTGTCATGTCACCTGTTGTCATTGTTCATGTCACCTGTTGCTGTTGTCATGTCACCTGTTGTCATTGTTCATGTCACCTGTTGCTGTTGTCATGTCACCTGTTGTCATTGTTCATGTCACCTGTTGCTGTTGTCCACCCTTGTGTCCTCGCTATGAGTGTCATGACCGCCGTTGTCATGTTTATTGCCGCTACTGTAAACACTGCTGTTAATTTTATTGTCGCCAACAATGTTATCCTTAATGTCACTACAGGTGTTAATTCACCTACTCCCCTGTTAATTCACTCACTCAACTGTTATTTTATATGTTACTAAACTGTACTAACAATTTTTACAACTAAAACAAATGTTGTTGTACAATTGTTGTTGTTGCACGATTGTTACTGGGCCCACCCGCCAGACGGACAAGAGTTGTTACATTGTGACGGAAGCCATTGTGCCTCTCTCTAGCCACGTCCTGCTCGAGTTGCAGCCCTGTGAACAGCTGCTGCAGAAACACGCCATCTCCTGGGGACTCCACCAAATCGCCGTCAGCTCCCCCTCCTCCATTCCTCCCATCTCTTTCCATCCCCTCCTCCATTCCTCCCATCTCTTACCATCCCCTCCTCCATTCCTCCCATCTCTTTCCATCCCCTCCTCCATTCCTCCCATCTCTTTCCATCCCCTCCTCCATTCCTCCCATCTCTTACCATCCCCTCCTCCATTCCTCCCATCTTTTACCATCCCCTCCTCCATTCCTCCCATCTTTTTCCATTTCCTCCTCCATTCTTTCCATCTCTTTCCATCCCCTCCTCCATTCCTCCCATCTCTTTCCATCCCCTCCTCCATTCCTCCCATCTTTTTCCATTTCCTCCTCCATTCTTTCCATCTTTTTCCTTCTTCATTTTTTCAATATCTTTCCGTCATATTACTTCAACTTTTCTCATTACTATTCTTCTCCCCTTCCCCATCCTCTCCTCATTCTTTCATTCCTTCTTCATCTTCCTCCCATCTTCCCCTCATTCTTTCATTCCTTCTTCATCTTCCTCCCATCTTCCCCTCATTCTTTCATTCCTTCTTCATCTTCCTCCCATCCTCCCCTCATTCTTCCTCCCATCCTCCCCTCATTCTTCCTCCCATCCTCCCCTCATTCTTCCTCCCATCCTCCCCTCATTCTTCCCCTCTCTTTATCCCCTTCCCATTTTTTCCACCATTTCGGATACTTTTTCATTTTTCCCATCTTTTTCCTACCTCTCCACTCTCCCACCTAAATAACCCTTTTATACTAATTGAAAAATTTCCCCAAAACCTCCCACCCACCCACTAAAAATCCACCCAAAACCTCCCACCCACCCACTAAAAATCCACCCAAAACTTCCCACCCACTCACCAAAACTCCCCCCTAAAACCTCCCATCCACCAAAAAAAACTCCCCCCAAAACCTTCCACCCACCCACCAAACCCTCCCCCCCCCCCAGAAAGCTCTATCTTTCTTGAACAAGGACTGTAGTCTCTCGCACAACAACATCAACATCTGGTCAGTCTTTGTGGACGTTGCGGGGGAGTGGAAGGTGGGTGGGTTGGAGTACGCTCTTCCCCACACCCCCCCTTCTGACGCCCCCATCCCCAACACCATCCCCCACAAGGGTAACTGATTGGGTGATGCTGTATGATATGATACAATACAATGTTTCATAATACAATATGATATGATACGACATGATATGATACAACATGATATGATATGATACAATACAATGTTTCATAATACAATATGATATGATACGACATGATATGATATGATACAACATGATATGATATGATACACTATGCTAGAATATGATACAATACAACATGATATGATGCACTATGTTAGAATATGATACAATACAACATGATATGATGCAATCCGATACAGTATCATAAAATGCCACATATCGCAGTTCAATATTGTACAAACAATGCAACACAGTGCATGTGAAGTGAGTCACGTGGGTGTTCCGACACCAACTCCATCATCCCATATTTACTTCCACCCATTTCCACCACACTCCCCCACCCCCTTTTTTCTCACCGACCAATCAGGTTTGAGCTACCTTGACAAGTACGACCCCCCTGAGAAGAACAGTGGTCGCAAGTCAGAGAAGTGGTCTGTTTTTTATAACTTCCCCCTTCACGTCACTCCCCCCCCTTCTCTGCGTCACCCCCTCTCCCTCCCTCCACCTCACCCCCCTCTTCACCTCACCCACCTCTTCACATCACCCCCCTCTTCACATCACCTCCTCTCTTATCTTTTTCCACCTCTCTCGATCCTCTTTCCACTTCCCCCCCCCCCCTCAATCCCCTCCACACTCCCACCCAGGACAACCGACATGTGGGGACTTGGCTGTTTGATATGGGAGTTGTTCAACGGGGAATTCCATAAGAATACCGCCCTCAAGGAGCCTGAGAAGGTGTGTGGATGGATGGATGGATGGATGGATGGATGGATAAATAGATGGATGGATGAGGTGTGGATGAAAAGATGAATGGATGATAAAGTGGAGTTTGATATCTTTCCAAACACACACACACACACACACACACACACACACACACACACACACACACACACACACACACACACGCACACACACACACACACACACACACACACACACACACACACACACACACACACACACACACACATACACACACACACACACACACACACACACACACACACACACACACACACACATACACACACACACACAAACATACACACACACACACAAACACACAAAAACACACACTTACACACACAAACATAAATACACACATACATACACACACACCCATCGCCAACCGCCTGCAGATTCCGAAGGAGTTGATAGCGGTGTATTGTCAGTTGGTAGGAGCAAATCCACGATCTCGACCCACTCCGACCTCCTTCTTGCAGACCTGCTGCAGGAAGGGTGGTTACATGAACAACGACTTCGTCGAGTGTATGCAGTTCATTGAGGAGATACAGGTGTGTGGGTGACCCCTTCCGCGGCTGGGTGGGAAGGTTGTTTAGGTGGGGGTGACAGGATCGTTTGACGTTAAATGACCTTAAAAGCGCACAAGTGAGGTGACAGAGGACCACGACCACCCAGATCAAGGACAGTGAGAGCAAGGCCAGCTTCTTCGGCTCCTTGGCCTCCAAGTGCGACTCTTTCCCCGTCAGCGCCTGCAAATGCAAGCTCCTGCCTCGTCTCCGAGAGGCCCTTGAGTTCGGAGACTCCAGTTCGTGTATTCTCAACCCTCTCTTCAAGGTACCTCTTCTGTAATAGCTACTCTAACAGCTGCTAAAACAGCTGCTATAACAGCTACTGTAACAGCTGCTGTAAAAGCTGTTGTAACATCTGTTGTAACAGCAGTAACAGTAGTTTATAACAGCTTTTATGTTTCAAAGTAACCGCTTGCAAAAACCGTCTACAACGATTTGCAACAACAACATTTTGCAACAACACTTCACAAAAATACGTACATAAAACCACGCAACATTTAGGAAACACTATGCAACAGACACTCACACCTCGTCACACCGTACACAAGCACCACAGCGTACAACCACCACACCGTACACAAGCACCACAGCGTACACAAGCACCACACCGTACACAAGCACCACAGCGTACAACCACCACAGCGTACACAACCACCACAGCGTACACAAGCACCACAGCGTACACAAGCACCACAGCGTACACAAGCACCACAGCGTACAACCACCACACCGTACACAAGCACCACAGCGTACAACCACCACAGCGTACACAAGCACCACAGCGTACACAAGCACCACAGCGTACAACCACCACACCGTACACAAGCACCACAGCGTACCCAACCACCACAACGTACAAACACCACAGCGTACACAAGCACCACAGTGTACACAAGCACCACAGCGTACACAAGCACCACAGCGTACCCAACCACCACAGCGTACAACCACCACACCGTACACAAGCACCACAGCGTACCCAACCACCACAGCGTACAACCACCACACCGTACACAAGCACCACAGCGTACCCAACCACCACAACGTACAAACACCACAGCGTACACAAGCACCACAGCGTACCCAACCACCACAGCGTACAACCACCACAGCGTACAAAAGCACCACAGCGTACAAGCACCACAGCGTACCCAACCACCACAGCGTACAACCACCACAGCGTACCCAACTACCACAGCGTACAAGCACCACAGCGTACAAAAGCACCACAGCGTACCCAACCACCACAGCGTACAACCACCACAGCGTACACAACCACCACAGCGTACAAACACCACAGCGTACACAAGCACCACAGCGTACACAAGCACCACAGCGTACAAACACCACAGCGTACACAAGCACCACAGCGTACACAAGCACCACAGCGCATGCAGAGTACATAACCACCACAGTTGGGAAAGCTATTGAGCACGGAAGAGTTCCAGAAGAGCATGGTGGGTGTGGTGGTCAAACTTTTCTCATCACCTGACAGAGCAACAAGAGTCAAGTTGTTGCAACAGGTTGTTGTTGTTGTTGTTGTTGTTGTTGTTGTTATTGTTGTTGTTGTCGTTGTTGTTGGTGTTTCTGTTGTGTTGCTTCCAACAAAACTAAAAGTCCAACACCAACAACAACACCAACAACAACAACTCCAACAAACAGATGGAAATTTTTGGTGAGCATCTGCCTGCAGCGGTTGTCAACCAACAAATCTTCCCCTCCATCGCTACTGGCTTCCTTGACAGCAACCCCGTGGTTCGAGAACAAACCATCAAGGTTTTGTTTACTTCTTCGCTTTTTTGAAACTTTTTTCAAAAATTCAAAAAAAATCCTCCCTCACCACCACCATCCACCACCATCCACCACCACCACCATCCACCACCATCCACCACCACCACCACCATCCACCACCACCACAGAGCATGTTGTATGTGGCTTCCAAGTTGGACTACAAGAACTTGAATGAGGAGCTGATGAAGCACTTTGCTCGCCTTCAGTCCAAAGACACCCAGGTGGCATGCTCTGCTGTTGTGCGGTTGTTGTTGTTGGTGGTGCTGTCGTTGTTGTAGTTGTTGAAGTTGGTCACGGTTGAGCGACAGTTGTGGTTGTTTTTGAGTGGATTCTGTTGTTTCCTATGTGGTGTTTCACTGGTTATTCTTGTTGCTCTCAAACAGGGGGGCATCCGAACCAACACCACTATTTGCCTGGGCAAGATTGCTTGTTATCTACATCCACAGGTTTTTCATCCATCCATCCATTCATTCATCCATCAACCCATCCATTCATCCAACCATGCTTCCATCCATGCATGCATCCATGCATCCATGCACCAGGTGCGACAAAAGGTGTTGGTGTCAGCCTTCACAAGGGCCTTCAAGGACCCCTTCCCTGCGGCCCGACAAGCCGCTGTGATGGGTCGCTACTGTCTCTTTTTTCACACACAGACACACACACACACACACACACACACACACACACACACACACACGCACACACACACACATACAACCAACAGGGTTCGCAGCGACTCATCGCTTCTTCACCATGCAGGAGAGTGCCCAACGCATCCTGCCCAGCATCTGTTCCCTGGCAACCGACACCGACAAAAGTGTGCGTGATCAGGTCTGTTCGTGTGTGTGTGTTTTTGTGTGTGTTTGTGTGTGTGTGTGTGTGTGTGTGTGTGTGTGTGTGTGTGTGTGTGTGTGTGTGTGTGTGTGTGTGTGTGTGTGTGTGTGTGTGTGTGTGTGTGTGTGTGTGTGTGTGTGTGTGTGTGTGTGTGTGTGTGTGTGTGTGTGTGTGTGTGTGTTTTTGCGTGTGTGCGTGCGTGCGTGAGTGCGTGTGACATTATGGTCTCATAACATCATGCCGTCATAACAACAGGTCTTTAAGACGATCAAATGTTTTCTTGCACGCTTGGAGCTTTTATCAGAAGATCCTGAAAAACTGGAAGAATTAGGTGACCATTGTTATTTTGCTTGTTGTTGTTGTTGTTGTTGTTGTTGTTGTTGTTGTTGTTGTTGTTGTTGTTGTTGTTGTTGTTGTTGTTGGAATAATTTTGTTGTTAATGTTGTTAATTTTTTTTTGTTGTTGCTGTGATGTTGGAATGTTTTTGTTGTTGCTGTGATGTTGGAATGTTTTTGTTGTTGTTGTGATGTTGGAATGTTGTTGTTGTTGTTGTGATGTTTCAGAATGGATATGGTTTTTGTTGTGGTTTCTATGGTCATTGTAGAAGGATGGAAGGATTGTGTCTAAGATTTTCCACAACCTCCACAACACAAGAACCTCCATCAGCTACCTTTCCTCCAGCACACGTGTACACGCATGTGTACATCATTCGTACAAACCACCCTTCTGCCTGTCCGCCACACACACACACATTACCCACACCACCACACATACACCACCACACACACACCACCACACACACCACCACACACACCACCACACACACCACCACACACACCATCACACACACCACCACACACACCACCACACACACCACCACACACACACCACCACACACACCACCACACACACCACCACACACACCACCACACACACCACCACACACACCACCACACACACACCACCACACACACACCACCACACACACCACCACACACACCATCACACACACCACCACCCACCCCACCACAGAAAAGGACGTGATGGTGGGCGGGGCTGGTTCTGGTGACGTGGCGGGGTGGGCTGGATGGGCCGTTTCCGGAGTGACGTCGTTGACGTCGAAACTCTACAAGAACAAGGGCGCCAAGATGACGCCTGTCAAGGAAGGAAAAACAACAACAACAACAACAACAAATACAGAGGTCAAAGTCATCCCCAAAAAGACTGAGGAGGAGGAAGAAGAAGAGGAGGAGGAGAAGAAGGAGGAGGGGGGTGGCTGGGACGATGAGGACTGGGGAGACCTCACCGTTGGTCCCTTCGATCATTTTGTTCATTTTCAACATTCCTTCCATTCATCCACTTGTCCATGCAACAATCCATCCATTCATCCACTTGTCCATGCAACAATCCATCCATTCATCCACTTGTCCATGCAACAATCCATCCATTCATTCACTTGTCCATGCAACAATCCATCCATTCATCCACTTGTCCATGCAACAATCCATCCATTCATCCACTTGTCCATGCAACAATCCATCCATTCATTCACTTGTCCATGCAACAATCCATCCATTCATCCACTTGTCCATGCAACAATCCATCCATTCATCCACTTGTCCATGCAACAATCCATCCATCTATCCATCCATTTCTATATATATCCATCCACCCATTCTTCCATCTATCCATCTATCCATTTCCAGTTGTCAGACACTGACAATGGAAAAAAACCGAAAAAAGCTACAAATGAATCCAGTGGATGGGATGTTGAAGACGAGGAGGAAGACGACGACGATGATGATGATGCTGATTGGGGCTCACTTGAAGCGGGGGGCGGAGCGAACAACAACCAATCAGCCAAGGATATTCACTCCGTGCCCGTCATGGGTGGGTGATTGACATTGGTTCTTTCTGTTGTTTATGTGTTTTGTGTTGTTAAGTTAGTTGAATTTGTGATGAAGGAATGAATGAGTAATAAATTAATTCAATCATTAATTCATTGATGAATGAATGAATTAATGAATGAATGAATGAATTAATTAATTATTAAATAAATGAATGGGTAAATAAATTAATTAAATAATAAATTGATGGATGGATGAGTAACTGAATGAAGGAATGATGGAATGAATGATTGAAGGACATCACACAGACATGAAGGCAGCCAGCACGTACGACTGGAAGGGTGGTGTTGATGATGATGGTGACTTTTTCTCCAGCATCGACAACAAACAGAAGGTTGTGCCATCTCACCACTCTACTTTTTTGTGTATGCCTTCACATACACACAAACATCCATACACACGAATACGTACACACGCACACACACACACACACACACACACACACACACACACACACACACACACACACACACACACACAGACTTCCAAACCAGATGATTTCTTTGGTGATTGGAGCAATGACAACAAAAGTGAGAGAATTTTTTTGTTTTTCTTTTTTTCTTCTTTTTTGTCTTCCTCTTTCTCGTTTTCCGCTTGTCTTCCTCTTCCTGTTTTTTTCATTTATCTTCTTCCACCTTCTTTTTTTTTTTTGTTTTCTTCTCCTTCTCATCTTAACCCTCTTCCTCTTCCACCTCCTTATTTCCATCTCAACCAACCACACCAGAAACGACGTCACAAAAGCTAGGAGAAAGAACCACAACAGCCACCACAACCACCAAAGCCACCACAGCCACCAAAGCTTCTACAGCCACCAGAGCGGGTACCAAGAAACAACCGATGAAACTGCACTCTAAATCTCAACCAGAACCAGACTTTTTCTCTGAAGGGTGGTGATCGTCCCAAAACCACACATTCAAATCACCACCACATCACCACACCACCATCACCCCAAAACCACACCACCATCACCCCAAAGCCCCCCTTCATACCACCATGAAACCACCCCTTCATACCACACCATCACCACTTCATACCACACCATCACCACTTCATACCACACCATCACCACTTCATACCACACCATCACCCCTTCATACCACACCATCACCACCACTACCGTTGCTACCCATTTCAAAGCACTTCAACGCTACATCCAAAATTGCCATACTACCTCCACCCTTATAACGGAACCACACCACCACCACCACCACCACCACCACCACCACCACCACCACAATATAACTATTACACCACCACCATAATCATCATACTAATCATCATCATTATCACCATCATCATTATCATCATCATCATCATCATCATCATCATCATCATCATCATCATCATCATTATCATCACCATCATCATCACCATCATCATCATCATCATCATCAAGCCGAACAACCTCCCACAACTCTTGTCACCACATCTTTTGAAACGAGATTATACCACCATCATCACACCACATCCATCAACACTCTTCACCATCATTCCTCTTCTCCCCCTCTTCACCACCACCACCACCACTCCCTACCACCACCACCACTCACTGGCTGGTGTTTTCTTCGTTTTGAGTCATTCCAGCCACCAATAAAAGCTTCGCGTTTTATAATTCCTCTACTGAGAAAGAATTTCTTAATTAATAGTGAAATTAAGCGGAATCTCAATTGAAATGCCTTCGTAAGTAGCAATCACAAACCATTGGTTGCCAGCAGGCGTGAAGATCTTATGCTTTTGAAAAAGGAGTGTTGGTTTATCTTTTGTTGGTGGAAGAATGAAGGCGGTGAACAGGGGTGGTGAGTTCCTCATTGCTTGCTGAGTCAGCTTTGGAGCAGACAGCTTGCTGCTGAAGGATGCAGGTAGGTGGGAGGTATGTTGATTGCAGGCACCCAAGCCCCCTAATTACAATAAAATGCAAATACAATGAAATGCAATGCAAATACAATACAATGAAAATACACTACAATGTGAACACAATACAATGCAAATACACTACAATGTGAACACAATACAATGCAAATTCAATAAAATACAGAGGAATATTACTGAAGTGGCATTGAGTCAGAATATTCGTCGTCTTCGTGCCTTCTCACCTACCCACACTCCTCGCCTATCCCTCCACTTCCACACTCACTTCTGACGTTATTTCAAATTAATTATAAATAACATGATCTCCATACCCTTAAAACTCTACTGGGTTATTGCCACTATAATAATATTCGTATTTGTGTTGTATTGTTCTTACACATTTCGTTCCGTATCTTCATATCAATCCATCGTTCAAACAGTGAGTTTTTGAAAGCTTTTATTTATTTGTTTATTTTATTTATTTTGTTTATTTATATGTGTTCATATGCGTATAAACAAATTAAATTCACATGAAACGATTTTCACCATCTGGTGACATAATTGTAAGCTTCTGAAGCATTATTGGTCCAAACCGAATCGTTCGCTCCGCCCCCATAAGCGTACAGGGGTTGTGATTGGCCGACGAGGTTGCCATTGACGTTTGGAAACATAAAGTAGTTTGTGTCATCAAAAAGAGTGGATGGAGATAGGTAAGAAGGAGTGGTGGATGGAAAGAAGGAAGGAGTGGTGGATGGAAGGAAGGAAGGGGTGGTGGATGGAAAGAAGGAAGGAGTGGTGGATGGAAGGAAGGAAGGAGTGATTGAAGAAAGAAATGAAGAAGAAGCGAGGAATGACGAATGGCTTGAAGAGATGACTGAAGGCGTGGTGGAAGGAAGAAAGGAGGGGGTGGTGTAAGAAAGGTGGGAGGGGGTGGTGCAGTTGTGGTGAAGGTGGTGCTCGAAGGAGGATGGCATATTGCAGTTGAATAAAGTAGGTCGGTTTGACGCCCTTTGACACACTTTTCCTTCTTTCACTAAAACCGGAACCTGAATCCTGGTGAGAAGGGGAAGTTATTAGATCAAGCTTTAAAGCAAGGTTCAAGTCTTGGGTTAATTACACTAAAAACAGCTTCTGTGCAAGTGTCTTCGCGTGCTTAGAACCATACCAAAGGTCATCGGTTCAAATGCAGGAGATTGCCTTCTTTTGCAACTTCGCTCATAACCTTTCGCGCAAGACAGGCTTTTTAGCGTAATAAAGTAAGCTAACCGTAGGCTGCTACCAAAGGCTTGTTATATAATCCTTATTATTATTATTATTTCTATTTTATTTTTTCATTTTTTTATTTTATTTATTTATTTATTAATAATTTTTTAATAATTTTTTTATTATTTATAATTTTTATCATAATATTCGAAGAATTATGAATTATGAGTGGTTGTTGGGTAGAAAAGCTGCACCTTTTAGGGACATTCCTCGTTGGTGGTTGGTCAGCCGGGAAGCAAGAGGAGGGGTGGAAGGATGGTGAAGAGATGGAAGCTGGAGAAGAAGAAGATGAAGAAGAAGATGAAGAAGAAGATGAAGAAGATGAAGAAGAAGATGAAGATGAAGGAGAAGAAGAAAAAGAAGAAGATGAAAAAAAAGAAGATGAAAGTGATGATAGAAAGGGTTTGAAGATTTGTTTTTTATTGTTGTTGTTGTTGTTACTGTTGTTGTTGGTATCATCGAAAAAGTTGTCAAAGTTGTTGGTGTGGTCAATGTTGAAAAATTCTTTGTTGCTGTTGTTGCTGCTGTTGTTGTTATACGGGGTGTTGTTGTTGTTGTTGTTGTTGTTACACGGGGTATTGTTGTTACACGGGGTATTGTTGTTACACGGGGTATTGTTGTTACACGGGGTATTGTTGTTGTTGCAAAATAGGTTGCTGTTTCTGTATAAAATGTTGCTGTTGTATAAAAAACCGTTGCTGTTGTTGTTGTTGCAGAATATAGAGTTGTTGCAAAAATATGGGTTGTTGTTGATGTTGCAGTTGTTGCTGCCATCAATGAGGTTGTTGTTGTTGTTGAGGCTGTTAAAAGCAAAAACTGAATTAAAATCAAAAAATGTGTCTCTGTTGGGAGTGGGGGGGTGGGGGATGGTGGCAGAAAAGTC
Organism: Branchellion lobata; assembly: GCA_947562095.1. Taxonomy (NCBI): domain Eukaryota; kingdom Metazoa; phylum Annelida; class Clitellata; order Hirudinida; family Piscicolidae; genus Branchellion; species Branchellion lobata. Next base: position 7,223,327 of record OX387260.1, read on the forward strand.
CGTGTGGAAGGCTGTGGTGGACAACTTCTCTTGGCGTGCCTTTTTCATTTTGTACCTGTGATTCTGAAACCAGATCTTCACCTGTGTTGGTGGTCCATCGGTCCATTGACCCTTTGTATGTTGCTTCATTTTATTGTATTTATGATGGTTCTCTTGTATGTATTTATGATGGTTCTCTTGTATGTATTTATATTGGTTCGTTTGTATGTTATTCACCATGCACCCGTACACACACACACACACACACACACACACACACACACACACACACACACACACACACACACACACACACACACACACACACACACACACACACACACACACACACACACACACACACACACACGCACACACACAAGCACAAACAAACAAAT
>OX387260.1:7231203-7236203 GCA_947562095.1 Branchellion lobata
AGGTGAATCCCCCATCCGACTTGACGATCGTCAGAGGCACGCTACAGCCCTTGGGCCACAAGATCTTGCGGCCCTGTGGTGGTGGTGTGGCGTGGTGTGGTGGTGTGGTGGTAGTGTGGAGGTGTTGTTGTGTTGTAGTTGGTGTGGCTGTTGTGGTGGTGTTGGTTGTTGTGGTGGTGATAGTTGTTGTGTGACCCTAACCCTAACCCTAAAAAACAACAACAACAACGCCAACAACAACAAGAACGCCATCAACGCCAACAACAACAACAACGCCAACAACAACAACAACAAAAACCTCATCGTCCTGTAGCATGTTCTTGTCGCTGAGCTCTTGCACCACTTGCTGCATCAGGGGTTGGTAGAAGGACTCCCCACGGTCGACCAGGTCGCCGATGTCCAGTCGTTTGTAAATGCTCTTAAACTCTTGGTGTTGGATTGATAGGATACAATACAATACAATACAATACAATACAATACAATAAAATACAATACAGTACAATAAAATACAATAAAATACAATAAAATACAATACAATACAATACAATACAATACAATACAATACAATACAATAAAATAAAATACAATACAAATACAATACAAATACGAATATTATTATAGTGGCATTAACGCCGTAGAGTTTCAAACAAAAAAATGCTCAAAACGTCTTAATAGGATGGTTGTGATGTTGGATTGAAGGGGTGGTTTTGGTGTCAATGCATCACCCCACAAAGTCACACAAAGCCCCCACAAAGCCCTCGAAAGACAGGAACCTTTCTTGGAGGCATCACAGATGAGGTTCCAGGCCTTGGTGGTGTCAGTGTCGTACGCCTGCAGCTTCACCACCGCCGCGTAGGCCCTCCTCTTGAAGTCCTCGTCAGAGTCAAAACGTCCCTTCGACTCCTGTGGGCAGGTTGAGGAAGACATGTGTGTGTGTGTGTGTGTGTGTGTGTGTGTGTGTGTCATAAAAATCACGTGTATAAAACCACACTTCTAGACTACTCACCACCCACCCACCACCCACCACCCACCACCCACCACCCACCACCCACCTACCCACCACCCATTATTCACCCACCCTATAGAAAGCCTGCAGGTCTCCAATGGAAGGGGAGCGGACAAGGTAGTCAGGAAATTTGTCGATGAGGTGGGTGATGAGCATCCCGAACTGGGTGCCCCAGTCCCCCAAGTGGTTCAGCTTCAGCACCCGGTGGCCCAAGAAGGTGTAGAGGCGAGAGATGCTCTCTCCGATGATGGTGGACCTGAAGGTGGTTGTGAGTTGGGGCTTTGAAGGTTCTTTGGGGACTTTTTGAGGGGGTTGGAAAGGTGAATGGATGGAATGAATTTATGGGAGAATTTATTTTTTATTTAAGGAAATAAAGAATAAGTCAAAATGGATTAGTAACAAGAGGAAGGATGGAGGGATGGAAGGAAGGAAGGAAGGATGGAGGAAAGGAAGGAAGGAGGTAGGAAGGAAGGAGAAGGAAGGAAGGAAGGAAGGAAGGAAGGAAGGAAGGAAGGAAGGAAGGAAGGAAGGAAGGAAGGAAGGAGCAAGCACCTGAGGTGTCCAACATGCATTTCTTTGGCGATGTTGGGTGAGGACATGTCGATGACCATTTTGAGAGGGGTCCTCGGGGGCTGTGGTCTGAGTCCCTGACGGAGGACCAGGCCCACCAACTGACATATGTAATTCCCGCTTATGTACACGTTGATGAAGCCTGCACCAGCCACCTCAGTCTGGTGGGTGGTCCATTTGGTGAAGGGGTGGTTCAGTTGGTGGGGGAGTGGTTCAGTTGGTGGGGAGGTGGTTCAGTTGGTGGGGAGGGGAGGGGGGGTGGTTTAGTTGGTGGTTCAGTTGGTGGGGGGGTGGTTCAGTTGGTGGGGAGGGGGGGGTGGTTCAGTTGGTGGGGGGTGGTTCAGTTGGTGGGGGGTGGTTCAGTTGGTGGTGGGTGGTTCAGTTGGTGGGGGGTGGTTCAGTTGGTGGGGGGTGGTTCAGTTGGTGGGGGGGTGGTTCAGTTGGTGGGGGGTGGTTCAGTTGGTGGGGAGGGGGGGGGGTGGTTCAGTTGGTGGGGAGGGGGGGGGTGGTTCAGTTGGTGGGGGGGTGGTTCAGTTGGTGGGGGGGTGGTTCAGTTGGTGGGGAGGGGGGGGGTGGTTCAGTTGGTGGGGGGGTGGTTCAGTTGGTGGGGGGTGGTTCAGTTGGTGGGGGGTGGTTCAATTGGTGGGGAGGGAGGGGTGGTTCAGTTGGTGGGGAGGGGGGGTGGTTCAGTTGGTGGGGAGGGGGGGGTGGTTCAGTTGGTGGTGGGGTTAATTTTTGGTAGTATAGTAACCTTCTGGAGGAGTTGGTTGGGTGGGATATGTTTAACAATGTTGGATGCAACTTCTCGAGGGTTGGTCTTCTGTCCCGGTGCAAGGAGCTGCCATGGTGGTGTGGAGGTGAGTTGTGGTGGTGTGGAAGTGAGTTTTGGTGGTTTGGTTGGGTTGATAGGTGAATATTCTCAGATGATGATGATGATGATGATGATAATGATGATGATGATGACGATGATGATGACGATGATAGGGTATGACGATGATAATGATGATGATAATGATGATGATGATGACGATGATGATGACGATGATAGGGTATGACGGGAGATGACTTAACCAATGGCCTCCAAACTCTACAGAGTTAATGCTACTATAAAAATATTTGTACCTGTATAAGAAGGACTAATGATGGGATGATTAAGCTAATAATGATATGATTAAGGTGATGATGGAGTGATAAAGCCGATAATGATATGGTTAAGGTGATGATGGAGTGATAAAGCCGATAATGATATGATTAAGGTGATGATGGAGTGATAAAGCTGAGGATGAGATGATTTAGCTTATGATGAAGTGATTAAGGTGATGACCAGATGATTAAAGTGATCATGAAGTGATTAAGGTAATGACCAGATGATTAAGGTGATGACCACTTGATTAAGGTGATGACCACTTGATTAAGGTGATGACCACTTGATTAAGGTGATGATCAGAGCTGAGAAGGAGGAATGACAAAGCAACCTTGGTGAGAGCCATGGCGCTGTTACACTGGTAGTCCCCGAACTTCTCCTGGGTGCTCGGGGTGACCACCACCTCATGCTGCTTGCTGATGAGGGGGTAGGCGCTGTCGATGGCCTTGGAAAACAAGCTGCTGACCAGGCTGAGGATGTCTGGACAGTACTTCTGGTTCTTTTGTTCCTCTCTTATGTTCTGTGGGAATCAACAAGTTGCATGTTAACCACTTGTGTGCCAGACACTTGCCCTTGAGTTTCATGGATGGTATATGTTATGATTGTTGTTATAATATCTATCAATATTTTGAGCCAATCAAGTCATCCTGGTCCAATCTGGCAAAAAAATTAACAAATTGCACCCAATCACTTTAAGGCGATAAAAACACAAGATTTTGTGATTCCTTATAAATGCCTTTAAGACAAGCAGAAATGTTGATATTTATAATTAATACTAAAAACTAGAAATAATATAATTAATAAATTAGGTTGAATAGAGTGTGTTCGAATCAGCGTTCACATTTTGTTAGTTCAGTCAATAATTTAATTGGAATAGAAGAAACCTTTTGAAGGTGTTGTAACTGATACTTGAGACGCCTGTTCTCTGCCATCAGAGCAGCCAAACCATCACTCCACTCTTCCTCACTAACAACCACTTCCCCACCATGTCGAAAATGCTCTATTTCCTTCTTCATTTCTTCAGCTTCTTTCTCCTACAATTATAATTTAAATCATATTTTGAAATTTTGAGTCATTTTGAAATTTTAAACATATATTTTATTCTAACATATTTAGATATATGTAATAGTAGACAAGTTTGTTAAAATATTTTACCGCGGCATTGTATTTTGAAAGCAGGTCCTTATACAACACTTCAGACATTTTGCAATGCAACGATGAAAACCTATTATCGTTCGAAAAAGTGAATTTTACTAGTAATCTACTCTAACCAAAGAAATTGTGAAGCGCTATTCATTTCAAATGTTTACCACCAACTGTTTATTAAATTATTTTTTTAGTATCAATTTTTTGTATACCATAAAAAAAGTATATAATAATATTTAAAAAAATGTTGCTATGGAAACATTTTCACATAAATCTTCAACTTCATTCTAAGAAATCTTATAAACATATTTCGGTTCTATCAATTTGCATAAAACTTTTCACCTTCTAAAAAATAGCATTAAATTGGTGAAATGGTTGAAAGTGAGACTATGGTTTGCTTCATTCCGGCAAACGAAGATATATTTTTGGATCCAAATGATGCACTTTCTCGTCTTCCCCAGCCTTATCGTATGCTAAATAAACTGGTGGAAAAGATTTTCGAAACAGCGTGGTGTCATATTGATGAAAAACTTCAGAAAAAATCTCGAATAGAAGCCAGACCTAAGGCAGCCATACTCGCCTGCACGAGAATGATTGAGGTAGTGACTGATCTTCATCTTTGAATCATTTAGTATCATTGGTATAATGGGTTTTTTTATCATTCTGTAAAATTTGTATCTTCTTGTTTGGTGTGATTGGACTTGTTATAATGAAAACTATGAAAAAAATAATAATATAAATAATAACATAAATAAATACATAAATACATAAATAATAATAATATATTGATTTGTGACTCAAATATTTTTTTTCGAATGAACTATTAAAATACAACTCATTACTTATTTTGTTCATCATCAACCCATAATCTTCAAACAAACCCAATTGTTTAATAATTGAGATGTTTTGAGATTAAATTTATGCGATAATTGAAGTCACATCGATCCAACTTGAATCTCATTCATTTTGCCAGCCCTACAAAAACGTAACTTGCCTAGCAACCTCAACCGCCCTTCCTGGCCATATCTTTTTGGGCTTGTCTGACGGGTTGGCGGTGGCTGAAATCGGCCTTTCTGATGGAAAAGTAGTGGCCAGTTACCATGGAAAATGGTGTAGAGATGTGCGTGTGGAAAG
>OX387260.1:7241203-7243703 GCA_947562095.1 Branchellion lobata
CAACAACCACAACAACGCGAAACCTACTTTCGTATGGCCAACTAGCTCTGAGATCAGAGATGTTAAATTGGTATCACCATCCTCGTCCTCCTCCTCCTCCTGCTCCTCCTCCTCCTCCTCCTCCTCCTCCTCCTCCTCCTCCTCCTCCTCCTCCTCCTCCTCCTCCTCCTTCTCACCCACGTGGCTTGTTGTAGCAGGCGTCAACAACAACATTGTTTTCTATGACGTTGTCAACAGTTAGTGACACAAAATAAACACTATATACTACAATAAAATACAATGTAATACAATACAATACAATACAATACAAAGAAGTACAATACAATAAAATACAGTAAAATAAAAAAAAACAATACACCACAATACAATTCAAAAACAAAACAATACAATTCAATACAATACACTACAATACAATGCAAAAACAATACAATACAGTACAATACAAATACGATTATCTCTATAGTGGCATCAATCCCGTAGAGTTTCTAGGTCACCTACACTTAATTAAGTAGGTCAAAATTGATTAATAATTCGGATGAGTTCATTAGATATAACAATCAAGCAAGTGAAAAAAATACGGAGACCTCTGGCGACTGAATAATAACATCACAACCCGACAGACTCCTTGGGCCATATTTATCACGTGGTTGATAGAGCGGCTATTGTGCAAGTGGAGCTGGTGAGGAAGAAAGAGAAGGAAAGGGAGGAGAAAGAGAAGGAGGAGGAAGAGAGGGGGGAGGAAGAGATGGAGGAGGAGGTAGAGAGTGCTTGTGGCACAAGGAATGGTCGGTCCTCCTTTGACTTCCACGTGGTGGTGCTATCGAGTTCTGGCAACATATACAGCAGCGAGAAGCCAGCATCCAGCCGCACAAGCTTCATACGCACGAGAGTCAATGCACTGTGAGCCCTCTCGCTACTCTTTCCATCCTGATCCCATCCCCCATTCTTCCCATACAACCACCATCCTTCCCATACAACCACCATCCTTCCCATACATCCCCCATCCTTCCCATACATCCCCCATTCCTCCCATACATCCCCCATTCCTCCCATACATCCCCCATTCCTCCCATACATCCCCCATTCCTCCCATACATCCCCCATTCCTCCCATACATCCCCCATTCCTCCCATACATCCCCCATTCCTCCCATACATCCCCCATTCCTCCCATACATCCCCCATTCCTCCCATACATCCCCCATTCCTCCCATACATCCCCCATTCCTCCCATACATCCCCCATTCCTCCCATACATCCCCCATTCCTCCCATACATCCCCCATTCCTCCCATACATCCCCCATTCCTCCCATACATCCCCCATTCCTCCCATACATCCCCCATTCCTCCCATACAACCCCCATTCCTCCCATACATCTCCCATTCCTCCCATACATCCCCCATTCCTCCCATACATCCCCCATTCCTCCCATACATCCCCCATTCCTCCCATACATCCCCCATTCCTCCCATACATCCCCCATTCCTCCCATACATCCCCCATTCCTCCCATACATCCCCCATTCCTCCCATACATCCCCCATTCCTCCCATACATCCCCCATTCCTCCCATACATCCCCCATTCCTCCCATACATCTCCCATTCCTCCCATACATCCCCCATTCCTCCCATACATCCCCCATTCCTCCCATACAACCCCCATTCCTCCCATACATCCCCCATTCCTCCCATACATCCCCCATTCCTCCCATACATCCCCCATTCCTCCCATACATCCCCCATTCCTCCCATACAACCCCCATTCCTCCCATACAACCACCATCCTTCCCATACAACCACCATCCTTCCCATACAACCACCATCCTTCCCATACAACCACCATCCTTCCCATACAACCACCATCCTTCCCATACAATCACCATCCTTCCCATACAACCACCATCCTTCCCATACAACCACCATCCTTCCCATACAACCACCATCCTTCCCATACAACCACCATCCTTCCCATACAACCACCATCCTTCCCATACAACCACCATCCTTCCCATACAACCACCATCCTTCCCATACAACCACCATCCTTCCCATACAACCACCATCCTTCCCATACAACCACCATCCTTCCCATACATCCCCCATCCTTCCCATACAACCATCATCCTTCCCATACAACCACCATCCTTCCCATACAACCACCATCCTTCTCATACAACCACCATCCTTCCCATATAACCACCATTCTTCCCTTATAACCACCATCCTATACATACCACCTTTCCTGCATCTTCAAGTCCATGTCCCCCTCTCACCAATGCAACTATTACCATCATAATTACAATTTTTCTCCCCATACACCCACACCACCACTACTACACCACCACACCACCACTACTACACCACCACCACCGCACCCCCACGCCACCACCACTACACCAACACCACCACACCCCCACGCCATCATCACTACCACTATCACCACTATCACCACTACTACCACATCTCTACACCCTCACCACCACCACCACACCTCCACCA
>OX387260.1:7254289-7266789 GCA_947562095.1 Branchellion lobata
CCCATAAAGTTGAAAATGTATATAATATAATATCGACACGGAGTTGATTAAAAAATTATTTAAATTTTAAAATCACAAAAAATAACAATGACGACAAACTTACCAATATAGAAGGCTGTTATGATTTTTATTTAGAATAAAATTTAAAAATTGAAATAAACTTCATTTAAATAGTGGTAAGTTTTTAATGGATGAAAATGACTGGAAAAGATGGGAGTAAATCGAAATGTCACGAGTCATAGATACTCTATCAAAAGAAAATACAAAAAAAAACTGAAATACAAAAAAATACATAAATAAAAAAAATACAGAAATACAAAAAAAGACAAAAAAAATACAAAAATACAAAAAAATACCAATTTTATTGAAGGCCCTGGACCTCTAAAAGCATATTTTTAAGAGGCATTTGAAGCCTTCAGCTGAAATTAAAAAATACATTGTTTTTTAACTAAGCGCCTCTGAGGCAACCTAGCTAGCAAATTGTGCGCTAGAAGATGCTGTACATTTTATCATAATGAGGGAATTTGTATGGAGTGGGAGGAGGGTGGTGTATGCTGGAGGGGGTTGGGTGTTCATTGAAAGACATTGTGGATGAAATGATGGAGTGTTAGTGTGGATATGGTTGGGTGGTGGTTTAGTAGTGAGGTTTGATGGTGCATAGGTGGTTGTAGAAACCATGGTGGTGAGTGAGTTGGCTCCAGTGTGGTGGGTATGGCTGTTTAGTTGTTCTTCTGACGTGGTTTGATAGGGTGGTGAAAAATGCTGTTTTGCATTTTGAAGAAAACCACAAAAGAAGATGATTGAAGAGTGACTGAAATAGTGAATCAAATTAACTGATGAATTAAATGAAATCCTTTTCCAATTATGAGACGCCAGAAGAAGCAACAGAGTTTAAGCAAAATAATCTATTATAATAAAGTCAGAATAACCATATAATCTAAGTAAAAACTTTTTATACCCAAGATAACTTTTTTCTATGAGAATATTAAAAGTTTGAAACAATAATTTTTAAAAAGCTGAAAAGCCAACCTTGATGACGAATGAGCAAACAAGTTGTAATAAAGAAAAAGCAGGCTACTACTCCCACCATTCTTCTCCTCATTCTCGCCATGAGCACTTTTCAACATCAAAATATAACTAAAACATGTGTGATGACAACTATAAACTTAATCCACATTTAGTTATTATTTTTGATAAAGTGACAGACTGATTTGCTTTAGTTTTATATACAGTTGTCGATAAATTTTACGTGTACATTATAATTTTTTTCTAAATACAAACATCATATGTGATAAAAAATACTGTAAAACAAACAATAAAACAGAACCTATAAAAATTAGGTATTTAAAAGCCTTCTTCTTGGAAATTCTGAGATTTAAAAGAATTTACGTGGGGGCAACTGACTTTGGTGTAAGAGTATTTTATTTATACGTTTGTATGTACTTGCAAACAAACATGTACAACAAATAATCACTAGTATATTATGCCATTTATTTTATAAAAATAAAAAATAAAAAAAATTTTCAGTTGTTCTTTCGGTCGTCAATGACAATAGATATATTGATTTGAATTATTAACTTGAATGGGGATTCCTACCGACGGAGCTTTTCTATTTTCACAACATAGTCTTTATTTACACTTCAGTTGGAATACTATGAGATTTTGAATAATTGTCTTTAAAAGTAATAAAAAGGCAAAATGGCCGGTCATTCAATACATTTGAAATGCCCACCAAATGCGGCCGCTTCGGTAGATGCTTATTGCGAATATAAAAGGTGACTCGAACGTGAAATAATTATTAAAAAAAACAAAAATATAATTTTTTTCTTCTATTATTTTTGTAAATATAAATTTCGATTTAAAAACATTTTTTTATTTAATTTTTTTTCAAATCTTCTATTGACGAATGTGTTAAAAATCATGAAAAAATATTAAAAAATTATTAATGAGTTAAAAAATTGAAGTATTTTACATTTCTCAAATAAAAAAATGTCAATTTATGAACTCCCCAATATTAAAAAGTAAAAAAATGTCAGAATAGTGGGTGATGATGATCGGGGTAGGCTGTTCACACCCGAAGAGTATGAAGAGTACAAGAAAAAAATGATCCCACAAGTTGATGGATGGAGGGATGGATGAATGAACCGATGTATAAGTGGGTGGATAGATAGAGAATTACTGGGTGGATGGATAAATGAGTAGATGGATGAATTAGTTGATGGTTAGTTGAATAATTCTTATTCCATTTATATCCTCTCACTAACCTTCATAAGTTTGTTCCAATCTCCACCTGTTCCCTCCCACCACTCATTCTTTCCAACTCAAACCCACTCTCACAGAGGTTCAAAAACCGTCTGTATGTCAGCTGGACCAACCGCAATGGTATGGACTGCAAGCTGGTTGGTCCCGAAACTCCATGCTTCTGTGGACATAGGTGGTTGAAGGGGGGAAGGGTGGGGAAATAGTTGAAGGGGGAGGGGAGGGAAAGGGTGGGGAGATAGTTGAAGAGGGGGAGGGGTGGGGAGATAGTTGAAGGGGGGGGGGAAGGGGTGAAGAGATAGTTGAAGGGGGAGAGGGGTGGGGTAAAGGGATAATCGAAGAGGGGAAGGAAGAAAAAGAGGATTGTTTGGAATGTATAAAAAGAGGGCGTAGAAGGGAGAAAGAAGAGGGTTGAAGTGGAAGGGAAAGAGGAAGAAGGAGAGGAACGTGGAAAGGAATTGAAAGGAAGTTTTGAAAATAAAAAAAGAAAAAGAAAAGAGGATGTGAGAAAAATGAGACCAACAACCACCATCCACCAACAACCACCATCCACCAACAACCACCATCCACCAACAACCACCATCCACCAACAACCACCATCCACCAACAACCACCATCCACCAACAACCACCATCCACCAACAACCACCATCCACCAACAACCACCATCCACCAACAACCACCATCCACCAACAACCACCATCCACCAACAACCACCAGGTTCAAGGAGCATGAGACCGACTTCAGCTCTTTGCCCACTGAGCGGCCCATCAACTTGCCTTGTCTCTCTGTCGGTTGTACCTGCCCCTTTTACCACTACCTGCCCAAGCCTGGTGGTGAGGTGGTGTGAGGAAGGAGGGAAGGAGGGAAGGAGGGAAGGAGGGAAGGAGGGAAGGAGGGAAGGAGGGAAGGAGGGAAGGAGGGAAGGAGGGAAGAAGGAAAGGAGGGAAGGAGGGAAGGAGGGAAGGAGGGAAGGAGGGAAGAAGGGAAGGAGGGAAGGAGGGAAGGAGGGAAGAAGGAAAGGAGGGAAGGAGGGAAGGAGGGAAGGAGGGAAGGAGGGAAGGAGGGAAGAAGGAAAGGAGGGAAGGAGGGGAGGAGGGAAGGAGGGAAGGAGGGAAGGAGGGAAGGAGGGAAGGAGGGAAGGAGGGAGGGCAAATACAGTGATAATTTTGAAGCGAAATAATTTGTTGATATAGTTTTAAGGAGTTGAAGAGGACATGTTGGGAGAGGGAAAGGTAGATCGGAGTAGTTTCCATGCAACATTTTTCTTTCCGGCAGGGGGCGAGTTGAAGTGTGCTTGCAAACATCCCACTTCCAGCCATTACAACACGCCCCCCTACAACTGCAGTCAGTGCTTGATGTGTCCTGTCCTCTTTCCTTCCATCCTTCCACCATGATCACCAATCCTCATCCACCAATCCTCATCCATCAATCCTCATCCACCAATCTTCTTCCACCAATCCTCATCCACCAATCTTAACCCTTCCTATCCCATTCCCTCATTCCCCCTTCACACCTCCCCACCCCAGTCCTTATATCTCCACTTTCATCCAAACCTATCCACCCATCAGCCCCTTCTCACACACCATCCATCTATCTTCATCTTCTCCATCCATCCGCCTTCTCTCCTCTTCCTTCACCCACCATGACTCAATCATCCCCTCCCCCACCCATTCCAGCCCAGTGTGGCAGTTGCTTGGAGTTTCGTAGTGATTATAGGTGCGCTTGTGGAATGGTGCTTGCAAGACACAAAACCGTGGTGGAAAGTGGCGAAGGTGGGTGTGGGAAGAAGGAAGGTTGGTGGATGATTGGTGGAGATGGGTGGTGAATGAGTGAGGAGGGGGGGTGTTGAATGGGTGAGGAGGGGGGGTGTTGAATGGGTGAGGTGAGGGGGGGTGTTGAATGGGTGAGGAGGGGGGGTGTTGAATGGGTGAGGGGGGGTGTTGAATGGGTGGTTAGACTGAAGAGGAGAGATAATGAGTTTATAAAAGCAAATGAAGATGTTCCACGAAAGAATGACCTTGAAGCTTATCAGGCTTGAATACAATCATAATAATACTCGTCGTTGTATTGTATTTCGTTGTATTGTATTTTGTTGATTTGTATTTCGTTGTATTGTATTTCGTTGTATTTTATTTTGTTGTATTGTATTTTGTTGTATTGTATGTCAAAATGTTGGGGGAAGAACTGGAGATGGTGGTGGTGGAAACAAGCCACCACCCATCAACTCATCCACTCCTTCTCTACACACACCGACTTGTCATCCGAAAACCAACCCACTAATGAACATCACGGAACAGCCCGAATACCCACCAACACAATGCCCCCCACCAACAACCCGCCTTCTTACATCACCCAAACACCCCACCCACCCTCATCTCACCCACCCTCATCCCACCCATTCTCATCTCACCCCCCTTCACCCAACCCACCTTCACCCCACCCATCCTTATCTCACCCCCCTTCACCCCACCCCTCCTCCCCCCCAGAAAGACAAGCCAGGGGGAGACCACTGGGACTGAGTACTCCCTACAAGGCCATGGGTGGTCTCACTGGCTTCTCCTCCCTCATGGATGGCCATGCCAGGTGCCCATGCTGCGCTCTCTCTGTGACTCTTGCGACTTTTGCGACTCCAACAATAACATGCAACAAAAACAACAACTCCAACATTAGCATGCAACAGCAACAACTCTAACAACAACATACAGCAACAACAACATCTAACAACAACAACTCCAACAACAAAAACTCCAACAACAACAACATACAGCAACAACAACATGCAACATCGACAACTCCAAAAGAACAACTCCCACAACAACAACTCCAACAACAACAACATCCAACAACAACAACTCCAACAACAACATCCAACAACAACAACATGCAACAACAACAACTCCAACAACAACAACATCCAACAACAACAACTCCAAAACAACAACTCCAACAACAACAACTCCAACAACATCAACATGCAACAACATCAGGCTAGATCCCAGCGGAGTGGGGGATGTGGTTGGCAGTCAATCATTATCGCCATCGACGTTGTCTTCGTCCTCATTCGCGTCCTTCTCGTTCACCCATCCTCTCCTCAAGTCTCTCGAGCTCTCAGCTGGCAAGTGGAAGATGAAGTGCTAATAATAACATACAAATTAATAATAATAATAATAGAAATAATAATAATAATAATAATAATAATAATAATAATAAAAATAATAATAATAATAATAATAAAATAAAAAAAATAATAATAACAATGATAATAATATACAAATCTGTAATAATAATGAAATTATTGTTAACAATAATAATAATACATATTATTATTGAAGCCGATCTGAGACAAGAGGGCGAAGGAGAACTCGACTACTACGAAAGGAGGTATCAAGAAAAGGTTATTATTATTATTATTATTATTATTATTATTATTATTATTATTATTTTTATTATAACCTATGTTTATATTATTTCAACAGATTATTTCTTAAGGTTGAAGTTCTCTAGTTTAAGCCACTATTTCTAATGATACTTTTTCATCAATATTATCATTCGTTATGCTAGTACATTAATAATAACAATAGTAATAATAATAAATAATAGTAATATTATTAAATAATAATAATAATAATAATAATAATAAGAATAATAATAATAATAATAATAATAATCTTCACCACCATCATCATCATCACCTTCTTCTTCTTCATCATCATCTTTTTCTTCTTCATCATCACCTCACTGGTCATAAAACTCCCAAGTTGAAGCAAGAGAGAAGAGGCAAGCGAGAAGGAGCTGTAAAGTCAAGGCAAGAAAGACCGAGCAACAAAAAGGATAGTAACAACAACAATAACAACAACAACTACAACAACAATAATAATAAAAATAATAATAATAATAACAAAGGTAATAATAAGCTAGAGAAATATTGATTATGAGTGCTGATGTTGTTGCTGTTTGCAGGGGTGGAAGCTTGAGGTAGGTGTGTGGTGTTCGCAAGTTATTCTCATTCTTGGCCACAGGAACCATTCATGAGTGCATTGGTGGATCGACACCTTTCGACTCATTTCGTTAAATTTAGTAAACTTTGTTTCTGATTAAACAACTCTTGTTAGTTTCTTTAATACCCATTGACGCCTCATGGCGTAACAAGTTGGCCAGCAGGCAGCAAGTGCACGCTTGCTTTTGTGTTATTTTCCTCATAGAATCTCTTGTGTTGGTTGTGTTTCTTGTGCCAGTTCCAGATATGCGCTCAACGTGCTGCGAAACATGGCGAAAAAGAAAAGAAAAAGTCTAATCGACACAAGATGTCTGCTGCGGGAAAGCGCCTAACGTGGTCGTTGAAAGCAAAATTGATTATGAAATCAAACCAAGGATTTGTATTAATTTATACTTGAATCATTTTGAGCAAATTGAATATTTTATAACTAATGTTATATTATGATATAAACACTTTGAAAATAGTTGAATACTAAATTTCAAATAACCAATGAAAATAGTTTGAAAAATAAAAAACAGGGTAGGAAAACAAGGCACTGACGTGACTCAAGGTGTCATAATGTGTCATGGTTTCACGTGTTCTCCTGCTTTGAATTTTGCTATTTAATCAAGCGTTCAAAGGCGCTCCTATGGAAACGGTTTTACTTGCTGTGGGCTACTAGAGAACTAGACACTCCAGGGCGGCGTCTGCACTTTATTGAGTTGCCGCTTTTAGAGCTCAACCTGAGCTCACCCGATCATACTTTACACTTTTTTAGGATACCTTCTAATATTACTTATAATAAATCTGCACTTTCCTACTGTGGGCCCCTTCTATGGAACTCTCTTCCCCCCAATCTCACCTCTATTACTTCTCTACTTTCATTTCGTAAAGCCCTGAAAACTTTATTGTTTAAACAGTTCGTGGCAGAACGCTCTTGAGCAGTGTGTAATCAGCGCTATACAAATGGGTTGATTAGATTACTCAGGTTAGATTAAATAGAATGAAGCGTACACTTCATTCAACATTTTTGAAAGAATGCAGTTGAAAAATGGTATCACGACGAGGTGCAAATCAAAATATGGAATATCTGAAGATTTCCGCACTTTGAATTTTAAAAGAAACTCGCAAAGAATTTCAAATGAATATAGAAAAAAACATTTAAAAGAGGTAAAAAAAGAATAAAAATGAAATTAAAAACCAAAACATCCGAATCGTCTGCACGAATTTATCATTATCCTCACCATCATCATCATTATTATTATTATTATTATTATTATTATTATTATTATTAGTATTATTATTATTATTATTATTATTATTATTATTATTATTAATGTTTAAGCGCTCCTAAAATAAAGTTAATAATGATGGGAAATAAACAATAATAAAAATAATAAAAGTAATAATAATAATAATATTGATTAAAAAAATAATAATGAAAATAATAATAATAATAAAAATAAAAATAATAATAATAATAAGGATTGAAAAAAATAAAATAAGAATAATGATAATGAATGGAGAAAGAAGTGTTTGAAGTGAGGAGCGGTGTTTCGAAGTGTGGAGGAGTCTCATTTGGCGAAGGGTGATTTGTGGCTGGCTGGGAAGATGGAAGGCGAGGTGGATTGTTGGATTTTGGAGGGATGGGTGGGTGGGGGGTAGAGGGGTAAGTGGGAGGGTGGGTAAGGAGAATGGGAGGGTTGGTAGGGGGTGTGGGAGGGTTGGTAGGGGGAGTGGGAGGGTTGGTAGGGGGTGTGGGAGGGTGGGTAGGGAGCATGGGAGGGTTGGTAGGGGGAATGGGAAGGTGGGTAGGGGGCGGTAGGAATATTCATTGAACCGTCCATTGTGGCTGAATAAGATGCTCCTGACTGGATTAAAAAAATAAAATAAAAACAACGATAATAATAATACTAGAATAATAATAATAAAATAATAAAAATAATAATTAAAAGAAATAATAATAACAATTAAAATAATAATAAAAAGAGAAATAATAGTAATAATGGAAATATCGATTGAAAATGAAATCGGAAAGAAATGACATCAACAATAATGGCGTAACCAATTGTGAATGACGAATATGAAAATAAAAGTAAACAGTGATTTGATCAGAACATTTTGAAACGTCCTAGAGTGTCCAGTCCTCTAGTAGCCCACAGCCAGTAGAACCGTTTCCATGGGAGCGCCTTTGAACACAGTGCTAAAGGGCGCACTACAAATGTCTTGATTAGATTAGATTAGATCAGATTAGATTGAATCAGATTAAATTAGAATAGATTAGATCAGATTAGATTGGATTAGATTGGATCAAATTAGACTGCAGTTTGTTCAAAGGCGCTCCCAAGTCAGTGGTTTGAAAAAAGCGATGTGACAAAAATACCAGAGATTTCGAAAAATGATTTTCTGAAAAATAAACGCAAAGAAGGATAACAGGAAGGCAATATTTCTGAAAGTCAGGAACCTGAGGCGTGAAGACAAATCCAATGGGCGGAGCCACAGTGTTATACAGTCTATTGGCACTCTCCTGGTCTGTGAAGTCTGTGTGTGTGTGTGTGTGTGTGTGTGTGTGTGTGTGTGTGTGTGTGTGTGTGTGTGTGTGTGTGTGTGTGTGTGTGTGTGTGCAGATAGATGCTAAGATGATTGAGTAGGTTGGAAAAAAGACAACAACCCACATAAGCACAAAAAACATTACACATCTTAACACAGACACCACACACCTAAACACAGATACAACCACATATCTAAACACAGACTCAACCACACATCTAAACACAGATACAAACACACATCTAAACACACATTCATCCATTTCTGAAGATCGGTTCAGCGTTTGATTGATCATTTCCTTGAAAAATTAAAAATAAGTGTTATTGTAATCCTCCTCCTCCTCCTCCTCCTCTTCCTCCTCCTCCTCCTCCTCCTCCTCCTCCTCCTCCTCCTCCTCCTCCTCCTCCTCCTCCTCCTCCTCCTCCTCCTCCTCTTTCTCCTCTTCTTCCCCTTCCTCCTCCTCCTCCTCCTCCTCCTCCTCCTCCTCCTTCTCCTCTTCTTCCCCTTCCTCCTCCTCCTCCTCCTCCTCCTCCTCCTCCTCCTCCTCCTCCTCCTCCTCCTCATCATCATCATCATCATCATCATCATCATCATCATCATCATCATCATCATCATCATCATCATCATCATCATCATCATCATCATCATCATCATCATCATCATCATCACCTTGGAAGGAGTCCTAGCATAATTCTTAGCATCTCCTATCAAGCCTTCACTATTATTATTATTATTATTATTATTATTATTATTATTATTATTATTATTATTAATATTATTAATATTATTAATATTATTATTATTATTGTTGTTGGTGTTTGCTTTAGATAGGTCATTCTTCAAGCGTTCTTCCAAAAGTGAGTTTGTCTTGAGAAAATACAATTAAATAAATTTATTTGATCATTAATAATTCTTTTAATCTTTTTATCCTTTATTAATCATTCATTCATCATTTAATCATTCATTCATCATTTAATCATTCATTCATCATCTAATCATTCATTCATCATCTAATCATTCATTCATCATCTAATCATTCATTCATCCTTTAATCATTCATTATTTAATCATTCATTCATCAGTTAATCATCCATTCATCATTTAATCATTCATTCATCATTTAATCATTCATTCATCATTTAATCATTCATTCATCATCTAATCATTCATTCATCATCTAATCATTCATTCATCATCTAATCATTCATTTAATCATCCATTTGAAAATATAAACTTGTAATTTCTAATTCTCATTCTCAAATTTTCATTAATTAAAGAAAATATTTTTGTAATTAACAAAAAACAAACAAACAAACAAACATGCATACAAACAACAAACTTGCATACAAACAAAAACCATGCATGCAAACAACAAACTTGGTTTAATTGACAAATGGTTTGTTTCATTTTGCTGAGTTCTTCTTCAAGACCCCTGATCCGATCAGCATTGAGACTTTTTGTTTTATTATCATTTGTATTATTAATATTCAAATTATTATTATTGTTTTTTATATCAATGTTGTTGCTGTTGGTGACAGTAAGATTAATTTGTTCTCTGGAATTACAAGACGCTTTTTTAGTTATTTCTCTGATGCCTTCATGAAATTGAAAGATACGACTAATTCCCTTGACATCATTATCCTTTTCGGAAATGTAACAAAGTTGATAAAAAGTGTGGTTGCCGAAGTTTCTGGAAGGCAGAGATGGCAAGTAACTTGCTGCAAAAGGCAGACAACTTTGATAAATAACTAGAAATTAATTCAATAGTGAAAATTTTTTTATATAAATGGTGTTCCGAAGCTGAAAGGTGCTATACAAATGCATCGGTTGGATTCAGAGACTTGTTTGTACATGAAGAGGACTCACCGTTGATGGTAAACTCTTTTCTTGACATTTGTTTATTGTCAGACGAGAAACTGACGGAAGTGATAGCATCTTCAAAAGTCAACCAACCGACTTTGAAGAGACCGATCCAATCGTCTGCCGAAGATTGGAAACCTTCTTTGAAGGAAAGAGTTACGTCCATAGGGGAAGTAGAAGAATAATCATCAACGATGTTTAAAAAGATCACATCCATGTTGAAATTAGCCAGCGACATTTTAATTTTCAAGAATAGGTTATTTTTAAACTTCTACCCCAATCTACTGATATGACGAAAGACGTACGATACCCTATATCTTGAATTACTTGAAAGGTTTTTTAAAAGTGATTTTCTAGTAATTCAACAGAATTCATATCTATCTTAAAAAGTTGAAATATATGCAGATAATTGAAACTTACCATTATCATTTCTATTTTTGGAAAATATTGTTTAAATTAAATGATAATTTCAATGATTTTTATATTTTCTTATTGAAAAAATTCAGAAACAAATTATCTTAAAAAAATTAGTCAATAAACTAATATTATTATTATTATTGATAATTTAAGTTTGCTGATAAAAATATCAAAAAATGAGATTTGTTTACGGCAGAATATTGTGGGATTTGTTTCATGCCGAGCTTGCGTAAAAATAATTCGAGATCAGTTGGTCGAGAATAATTTCTGCGTTTCATTGATGCGGGTTTTTCTATCGTTAAGTCAAATCCATAGTGAAATCATGTTTTTGAATCAATCCTTATATAAGCTAACACGAATATTTGAACATTATTTCTAATTATATATTCAATTTCAAAAAGTTATACGTATAGAAGTTTCATATAAAACTTTGTTTTATATAACCTAATTTCCATTTTTCAACGTTCTGTACTTGTATATCCATTTTTGTTGAATCGTTTGAAGTCTAAAATCGAAAATTCAAAGCTGAAAAGGTTAATCAGACAATTTTACTAGTTTTTTCAATTCCGAAATAGATTTCATCAAAATTATAATCCATAAAAATATATAAATACTTCTAAAAAACAATTTTTCCAGATCAAAATGTCTCAAAAGCAACATCAATCTTATACAACGAAGACGGCACAGACACCCACCAAAGTCACCCATCACCTTCAACAGCCATCCACTTTGACCTCCAAGCCACTCGGCAAGCCAATGGACTACTCCGTAATGAGCAAGGAGGACTTGATTTCCAGGTTCAATGAAACACAATATAACATATGCCATGGATAATAATAATAATAATAATAATAATGATAATAATAATAACAATATATAACTTCAAGAATCCAAATCAAGCCCCTAGTAGACTTGCGAATCAAACATAATATTGATAATGATAATAAAAAAAATATATATATAAATAAATAATAATAAAAGTAATAATGATAATATGAATAATAATAATGATGATAATAATAAATAGAAAAAATTAATAGTGAATACTACTACTACTAGTACTACTACTACTACTACTACTACTACTACTACTACTACTACTACTACTACTACTACTACTACTACTACTACTACTACTACTACTACTACTACTACTACTACTACTACTACTACTACTACTACTACTACTACTACTACTACTACTACTACTACTACTACTACTACTACTACTACTACTACTACTACTACTACTACTACTACTACTACTACTACTACTACTACTACTACTACTACTACTACTACTACTACTACTACTACTACTACTACTACTACTACTACTACTACTACTACTACTACTACTACTACTACTACTACTACTACTACTACTACTACTACTACTACTACTACTACTACTACTACTACTACTACTACTACTA
>OX387260.1:7271789-7279289 GCA_947562095.1 Branchellion lobata
GGAATGGTGGTTTGTTGGAATGGTGGTTTGTTGGAATGGTGGTTTGTTGAAATGATGGTTTGTTGGAATGGTGGTTTGTTGGAATGATGGTTTGTTGGAATGGTGGTTTGTTGGAATGGTGGTTTGTTGGAATGGTGGTTTGTTGGAATGATGGTTTGTTGAAATGATGGTTTGTTGGAATGGTGGTTTGTTGGAATGATGGTTTGTTGGAATGGTGGTTTGTTGGAATGGTGGTTTGTTGGAATGATGGTTTGTTGGAATGGTGGTTTGTTGGAATGGTGGTTTGTTGGAATGATGGTTTGTTGGAATGGTGGTTTGTTGGAATGATGGTTTGTTGGAATGGTGGTTTGTTGGAATGGTGGTTTGTTGGAATGGTGGTTTGTTGGAATGGTGGTTTGTTGGAATGGTGGTTTGTTGAAATGATGGTTTGTTGGAATGGTGGTTTGTTGGAATGGTGGTTTGTTGGAATGGTGGTTTGTTGGAATGGTGGTTTGTTGGAATGATGGCTTGTTGGAATGGTGGTTTGTTGGAATGGTGGTTTGTTGGAATGGTGGTTTGTTGGAATGGTGGTTTGTTGGAATGGTGGTTTGTTGGAATGGTGGTTTGTTGGAATGATGGCTTGTTGGAATGGTGGTTTGTTGGAATGGTGGTTTGTTGGAATGGTGGTTTGTTGGAATGGTGGTTTGTTGGAATGGTGGTTTGTTGGAATGGTGGTTTGTTGAAATGATGGTTTGTTGGAATGGTGGTTTGTTGGAATGGTGGTTTGTTGGAATGGTGGTTTGTTGGAATGGTGGTTTGTTGGAATGGTGGTTTGTTGAAAGGGTGGTTTGTTGGAATGGTGGTTTGTTGGAATGGTGGTTTGTTGGAATGGTGGTTTGTTGGAATGGTGGTTTGTTGGAATGGTGGTTTGTTGGAATGGTGGATTGTTGGAATGGTGGTTTGTTGGAATGGTGGTTTGTTGGAATGGTGGTTTGTTGGAATGGTGATGGAGGGGGATGAGAGGGGGGGTTGGGTTAAGGTTTTTGGGAAGGTCTGCAATGGCACATCTCATTAACAATGGTATTAATTGAATACCGACTGATTGAGTGGTCAATCAGATTCGATTTGTCTATTTTTAAATAATCCACCCACCCCCTTCATCCACACCCACCCTCCCTTCATCCACACCCACTTCCCCCTCATCCACACCCACCCCCCTTCATCCACACCCACCCCTCTTCATCCACACCCACCCCCCTTCATCTACACCCACCCCCCTTCTTCCACACCTACCTTCCCTTCATTCACACCCACCCCCCCTTCATTCACACCCACCCTCCCTTCATCCACACCCACTTCCCCCTCATCCACACCCACCCCCCTTCATCCACACCCACCCCTCTTCATCCACACCCACCCCCCTTCATCTACACCCACCCCCCCTCATCTACACCCACCCCCCTTCTTCCACACCTACCTTCCCTTCATTCACACCCACCCCCCCTTCATTCACACCCACCCCCCCTTCATCCACACCCACCTCCCCTTCATCCACACCCCCCTCCCTCAGAGAGTGAGAAGTTGTTGCAGGACATGGACGAGGACATGGAAGGCATGCAGGCCTCCATCATCCACCTGCAACAACAACTGCAACAACAGCAAAACCAAGAAAAACCACAACAACAACTGCAAAAACAACAAAACCAAGAACAACCACAACAACAACAACAAAATCAAGAATTATACCGTAACTCATCTTCAGCACAACAACAAAATTTTTCTCCGACAAAACAACAACAACAACAATCTTCTCCAACACAGCAAAAACAACAATCTTCTCCAACACAGCAACAACAACAACAACAACAACCATCTCCTCCAACACAACACCAACAACCATCTCCTCCAACACAACAACAACAACAACATCCTTCTCTAACACAACAACAACAACAAAAATCTCCTCCAACACAACAACAACAACAACAAAAATCTCTAACACAACAACAACAACAACAACAGCAACAATCTTCTCCAACACAACAACAACAACAAAAATTTTATGAACAAAAAGGAAGTCAACAAAAATTAAAAAATCAAAAAGAAGAAGAACAACAACAATTTCCACCACTGTCGCAACAACAACAACAACAACAAAAATCCACACAAGAGGAATCCGACAAAGAATTCGAACGCGTCAAAAGGGAACTTAAGTCGGCACTAGAACAGCTGCAAGAGCAGCAACAGCAGCTGCTGCTGACGCAACAAGACCTGCAGCTAACGCAGCAACAGCTGCTGCTAACGCAACAAGAGCTACATCATCAACACAAACGAAAAGACGCTGAAACCAATAATAATAATAATAATAATAATAATAATAATAATAATAATAATAATAATAATAATAATAATAATAACAATAATAATAATAATAATACTAATATTGTTGATAAAACTTATAATATTTTTAATAGTGATAATAGTACTCATAATAATAAAGCTATTAATAGAGACAGTATCGATAATAATAATAATAACAATAATAATAATAATAACAATAATAATAATAATACGACCAAAGACGAAAATTATGATACAACAACAACAACAACAACGACAACAAATAAAACAACTACAACATCAACAACAAAAACGACAACAGCCCCAATCAGTACAACAATAACAGCAGCGGCAACAGCAGCAGCGGCAAGCAGTAGTTTTGGCGATGAGAACACCATAGAGCTGTTCAGCTGCTCATTGGACGAAATGGACCACGAACTGGGAACAGGAGGGCAGACCACCGCTGGTGCTAGTGGTGACAATGTTAGTAACAACAACAACAACAATAATAATAATAATAATAATAATAATAATAATAATAATAATAATAATAATAATAATAATAAAGGTGGTGATAACAATAATAGTAATAATAATAATGATGATGATGATGACGATGGTGATGATAGTATTGCTACTAGTACGTTTGTTACTAGTGGTGGTAATGCTGGTTTTAATGAGAACAGTACGACTTCTATTAGTATTGGTCGGAATAATACTTCCATTACGGATCCCTTCCCGACTGCTAGGAGGAGTAATAGTGGTGGAAAGAGCAGTAGAAGCAAAAGTAATAAAGATAAAAATAGTAATATTCAAAGTGGTGGTGGTGGTGGTGGTGGTAGTGGTGGTGGTGGTGGTGGTGGTGGTGGCGGTGGTGGCGGTGGTGGCGGTGGTGGCGGTGGTGGTGCTTCATCTTTCAAAACCGGCCATCTATCCAGGAGGGGTTGTGACGATGATGGTGGAGGTAAAAGAGGAAAAGATGGACGGATGGTGTTCCAGGGAAAAAAAGAAAGAAGTAGAAGGAATGAGGATGATAATGAAAAAAATAACAAAAGAACTGCTATTGCTCTAGGTGGTGGTCGTGGTGGTCGTGATGGTGGTGGTGGTGGTCGTGATGGTGGTGGTGGTGGTCGTGATGATGGTGGTGGTGGTAATGGTGGTGATGGTGGTGGTCGTGATGATGATGGTGGTGGTGGTGGTGGTGGTGGTGGTGGTCGCGGTGGTGGTGGTGGTGGTCGTCGTGATGATAGGGGTGGTGGTGGTGGGGGTGGTCGTGATGATGGTGGTGGTCGTGATGATGGTGGTGGTCGTGGTGGTGGGGGTAGTCGTGGTGGTGGTGGTGGTCATGATGGCGGTGGTGGTGGTCGCGATGGTGGTGGTGGTGGTCGTCGTGATGGTGGTGGTGGTCGTCGTGATGGTGGCGATGGTGGCTGTCGTGATGATGGTGGTGTCCGTGATTGGGGTGGTGGTCGTGATGGTGGTGATGGTGGTGGTAGTGGTGGTGGTGGTGACGGTCGTGATGAGAGTGGTCGCGATGATGGTGGTCGTGATTGGGGTGGTGGTCGCGATGGTGGTTGTGGTCGTGATGGGGGTATGATTGGTGAGAAGGATTCGGGATGGAAGAGTTCCGAAAGGGAGAAAGGCTTCAGCGACAGCAGAAGCAGCAGCAACCACAGCAGCAGCAACCACAGCAGCAGCAACCACAGCAGCGGCAACCACAGAAGCAGCAGCAACCACAGAAGCGGTAGCAGCCACAGAAGTGGCAGCAAAAGAAGCCACAGGGAGATGAGTGGTGCGGACATTGAGGTTGATGGTCGCTATGTCACTCCCAGGCCTGAAAGAAACAGAAGGATGTTTGCTGCCGGAAGTGAGGGGTACAAAAAAGGTGATTTTGGTGCCAAAAATGAACAATTTGGCTGTTATTTGAAAGATGGGGGTGGTGGTGGTGGTGGTAGTGGTGGTAGTGGTGGTGGTAGTGGTGGTGGTAGTGGTGGTGGTAGTAGTGGTGGTAGTGGTGGTGGTGGGGGTGGTAGGGGTGGTGGTAGTGGTGGTGGTGGTGGTAGTGGTGGTGGTAGTGGTGGTGGTAGTAGTGGTTTCAGTGACCAGAGTTATAGAAAGGTTTACAGTGGTAGTATTAGTAACATGAAGAGTGGTGGTAGTAGTGATATTAGAGGTGGTAGTGGTGGTGGTAGTTATCGTTATGGTGGAGATGATGGTGGTTATAGTAATAGTAATAAGGTTGGTGGTGGTTATAGTAATATTACTAAGGTTGGTGGTGGTTATAGTAATAGTACTAAGACTGGTGGTGGTTATAGTAATAGTAGTAAGACTGGTGGTGGTTATAGTAATAGTAGTAAGACTGGTGGTGGTTATAGTAATAGTAGTAAGACTGATGATGGTGGTTATAGTAATAGTAGTAAGGCTGGTGGTGGTTATAGTAATAGTAGTAGTAAGGTTGCTTACGGCAATGGCACGAGGGAGGGTCAGAGCAACTTTTCGAATGGTAAGGTGAGGAGGCTGAACCACTGAAGTTATCATTCTGAGGCACCTTGACACTCCAGACTCCTATTTATTTGTTAATAATTAAATTATCTGATTATTCATTTTCAAAGTTAATTTCACGCCTAATTTAATGTTATTTATCATTATAATTAATTTGATCACTTCCACAATCAGTTTAAATGTATATATTTTCATCATTTGTCCAATAAACATTTAACTTCTATCATTTCTTTCTTCAATTCCATTTTCAACCTCTTCTATTCCATATTAATTAATTAAGTAATTAGGTGATTAATTGGTTGACTAATTGATTGGTTACTTGATTGGTCAATTGCTTGGTTAATTACCATGGGCTGATTGATTGATTGTTCAATCAGCTTTCGTTTGCTACTTCTCTTGCATCCTCATTACCGCCACTCGTTCCATGGCGCTTCAAAATTGCATCATTATTGTCCTATCCGTAAAATTATTTTTTAATATCACTATTATAACTAATATTAAATATTATAACTAATATTAAATATTATAATTAATATTTAATATTATAATTAATATTTAATATAATTAATATTTAATATTATAATTAATATTTAATATTATAATTAATATTTAATATTATAATTAATATTTAATATTATAATTAATATTAAATATAACTAATATTAAATATTATAATTAAATCCTTATTAATGATAATTATCGTTTTCATTTTTATTTTTTATTTGTCTGGTGGTCCCAGTGGTCTAATGCCTAACGTGCCTGGCCTTGAGAACAGTTGAGCCCCCTGAGGTTCCAAGTTCAAATGCTCGAGTGGACATTTGCTTGAAGAATGATCAAATCTTCTCGATTTAACATCGACAGCTCAGGGGAGTAGCACACCACGAAAGCGAGTGTTCGCAGGATGGCACGAAGGTCGTGGGTTCAAGTCTTGATGGTGGCCTGGTTGAGCATGCTACCACCACTGAGCCACAGAAATCTCTGAAATGATTGCATGTTTTTTTAAATTTATAAATGCAGCGCTATACAAAGGAGCAACAATTCGTCAGTTGGAAGAACAATAGGTCTGTGAAATGAGGCACCCGAAGTTTTAAATGTTCAAATCTCATAGCGAGTGTCAGCTTCACTTTTGATGGAATACTCTATTTTTCAATTATTACAACCCTTCGAGGCAACGTGACAAACAATACTTTTGCCTGATAATTGTTTTATTACCACTAAAGATGCTAATAATAATAATAATAATAATAATAATAATAATAATAATAATAATAATAATAATAATATTAATAATAATAATAATAATAATAATAATAATAATAATAATAATAACAATAACAATAATAATAACAATAATAATAATAATTTGTATTAATATATGTTGTTTTGGCATACCCATTACGTCGTAGTTTGTATCTTGGTACCATGCCGCTGTGTACATGCCATTAAGGCTATAATGACTATTTCGAAAACCATATTCGACACTTCTTTCCTACATTCATATCCTGTTTCCTTATCTACGAACCGTTGTTTCATTCATCCTTCCACTACCATTCGCGTTATCTTTATTCTAATCTAATCATTCATTCATGCATCCATCGAATCCACATTAATCTTGTTCTCTATAATCTTCATTGAAGCAGCTCCACATAGACGTTGACAACTTTGTGAGAAGAAAAAATCAGATGAAACCAAAAACAAGAGATACTCGCTTTGGAGTTCGAACGATGAGTTGGAAGAAGCTTCAAGGCGTGTTACAAATATCGTGATTAGATTAGATGAGATAAGATTAGATTAGATTAGATTAACATAGATTAGATAAGATTAGATTAAATTAGATTAGATTAGAGAGTCATTGGCCTGAGTTGTCATCAAACAGGGAAATTGACCCTAGGATTAAGTAGAAAGTTTAAGAAATGTGGAAGTGAACCATTAATAATAATCACATAAAATAATTTTGAGACTGTTGGATTAGTAAGCTGGCTTTTGCTTCCTTTCCACTTAATCATATCAAATCAATTCATTTTTATAGCGCTGATTCCACACTGTTCAAAAGCGCTCTGATACGAACTGTTCAGACAACAACGCTTTGGGAGTTTTACTAAAACAAGGTAGAGAAGTAATAGAGGTGAGATTGAAGGAAAGAGTTCCATAAAAGGGGCCATAGTAGGAAAGTGCAGGCTTAGCATAAGTACTATTAGAAGGCATCCTAAAAAATGAGAATGAGTAGAAGATTTCAGTCCCTTACAAAAAAGCACTTAAAAAAAGTCAGCTTAGTAGGTAGGTGAGTGATTATTTTCTATTTTAAACATGAGAAGACAAATCTTCCCCCCAATCTCACCTCTATTACTTTTCTACTTCCATTTTGTAAAGCCCTTAACACTTTGTTGTTCAAACAGTTCGTAGCAGACCGCTCTCGAACAGTGTGATAAGTGCTATACAAATGCTTAGATTAGATTAGATTACACGTTTTCGTGAAATCAGAAACTCATACTTATGATAAATTATTATTAAATTTAAACTTTTTAGAATTAATTTAGTCATTAGATAGTTTTTTTCCAGTTAGATTTTTTTGACATACAGTTTTGGTGAGTTTTATATTTTAAACTGAAATTACAGAAGTTTTTGTTAAAAGTGAACCAATATTATTTGTAATGGACAAGGCCGCTAAAGATGAGCGTG
>OX387260.1:7289289-7296789 GCA_947562095.1 Branchellion lobata
CTTCATCTTTTTCATAAAATCTTTTTTATCACATCTTTTATTGAATATCTTTTTTATCACATCTTTTATTGAATATCTTTTTTATCACATCTTTTATTAATTTTCTTTATCATCACTCAAGTATCGCCTTCCTTCTCTTCCATAATCGCTCCTCTATCACGACTCGTCTGCTTATAACTTAAGTAACTATTCTTTTTTATTTTATCACTATTTCGCTTTCACTTTTATAATATTAATACTTCAAAAAAAATTATTTTTTCATTTTATTTATTCTTTTTCTTCTTATTCATTTTCTTTTTTTATTATTATTCCTCTTATTATTCTTATTCTTCTTATTATTATTATTTTTATTATAATTATTTTTTTTATTTTTTTTCTTATTATTATTATTTTATTACAACTATGTTTATACATTTCCTTTTTCAATCTATTCATCCCTCCCCTCACCCTCCCTCCATACACTCATATTTACAAACAACCCATGGTTTTCCATTCAAACTTCCTTGTATATCTAAAAGTCCATTCACCATCCATCCATTCACCATTCATCCATTCACCATCCATCCATTCACCATCCATCCATTCACCATCCATCCATTCACCATCCATCAACATCCATTCATCATCCATCCATTCACCATTCATCCATTCACCATCCATCCATTCACCATCCATCCATTCACCATCCATCCATTCACCATCCATCCATTCACCATCCATCCATTCACCATTCATCCATTCACCATCCATCCATTCACCATCCATCCATTCACCATCCATCCATTCACCATCCATCCATTCACCATCCATCCATTCACCATCCATCAACATCCATTCACCATCCATCCATTCACCATCCATCCATTCACCATCCATCCATTCACCATCCATCAACATCCATTCACCATCCATTCATTCACCATCCATCCATT
Source organism: Branchellion lobata (assembly GCA_947562095.1). Lineage (NCBI taxonomy): Eukaryota > Metazoa > Annelida > Clitellata > Hirudinida > Piscicolidae > Branchellion > Branchellion lobata. The sequence goes on from OX387260.1 coordinate 7,290,222, forward strand.
CACCATCCATCCATTCACCATCCATCCATTCACCATCCATCCATTCACCATCCATCAACATCCATTCACCATCTATCCATTCACCATCCATCCATTCACCATCCATCCATTCACCATCCATCCATTCACCATCCATCCATTCACCATCCATCCATTCACCATCCATCCATTCAGACTTCACGAACTACCAAGCGAGAAGACTTATTTATAGCTTGCTCTTCAAGCATTCCACAATGCAACTCGATCATCCACCACCACAACCCCTCCACCCCCTCACCTTCTCCTACCTTCTTCCCTCTTCCTACCTTTTCCCCATCCCTCTCCTTCATCCATCCTTCCTATCTCTCCCCATCCCTCTTCCTTCCCCCATCTTCCCTCCTTCTTCACCTTCCTTCCACCTCTCTTTACAGCTTCTTCCAACCCTCCCTCAGCAACCAGAAGAAATTTAAAATATTCAAAAATTAAGTCAAAGCAAACGAAATACATACATCCATATGTATAAACATATATGAAAATAAACAAACACACACACACACAAACACACACACACACACACACACACACACACACACACACACACACACACACACACACACACACACACACACACACACACACACACACACACACACACACACACACACACACACACACACACACACACACACACACACACACACACACACATACACACACACACACACACACACACACACACACACACACACACACACACACAAACACACACACACACACACAAATTTCTGGGATGAGCAAACTTTGCTACGCCGAAGCACTGCTTCTCAAAATAAATCTAGCTGCCTACAAGCGCTTGGAGATCATCATCATCACCACACATTCTCCTTCTTCTTCCTCCTCCTCTTCATCCTTCTCATTCTTATCCTCTCTCTCCTCTTCACTCTCTCTCCTTCTTTCCACCATCTCCCCCCTATCAAGTTAAGTTGTGCATAAAAAGTTGATTTCTAAAAATAGCTACATATAAACTCTTGTACCTCCAGACTTGCAAGCTGCTACAGGACTACTTCTAATCCATGTTATTACGCCTTTGTTACTTTCAACCAGCCCTTTGATCGCTTCAATCCCATTTTGTTAACATTTTCAACGGTTTTGATAGAATTTTGAGTGATAAAATGAAGGAAAGTAGTCGGACCCTTCATCCAGCCTCTCATTCAAGAGATAACTTGATATCACCACTTTGGATGTTTAAGTACACAAGGCGTCAAGTATTTTAATTTTAAGTACTCAAACTTGGAGCAGTAATTCAGAGTTGAGTATCCTTCAGAGTTGAGTATCCTTCAGAGTTGAGTATCCTTCAGAGTTGAGTATCCTTCAGAGTTGAGTATCCTTCAGAGTTGAGTATCCTTCAGAGTTGAGTATCCTTCAGAGTTGAGTATCCTTCAGAGTTGAGTATCCTCCAGAGTTGAGTATCCTTCAGGGTTGAGTATCCTTCAGAGTTGAGTATCCTTCAGAGTTGAGTATCCTTCAGAGTTGAGTATCCTTCAGAGTTGAGTATCCTTCAGAGTTGAGTATCCTTCAGAGTTGAGTATCCTTCAGAGTTGAGTATCCTTCAGAGTTGAGTATCCTTCAGAGTTGAGTATCCTTCAGAGTTGAGTATCCTTCAGAGTTGAGTATCCTTCAGAGTTGAGTATCCTTCAGAGTTGAGTATCCTTCAGAGTTGAGTATCCTTCAGAGTTGAGTATCCTTCAGAGTTGAGTATCCTTCAGAGTTGAGTATCCTCCAGAGTTGAGTATCCTTCAGGGTTGAGTATCCTTCAGAGTTGAGTATCCTTCAGAGTTGAGTATCCTTCAGAGTTGAGTATCCTTCAGAGTTGAGTATCCTTCAGAGTTGAGTATCCTTCAGAGTTGAGTATCCTTCAGAGTTGAGTATCCTTCAGAGTTGAGTATCCTTCAGAGTTGAGTATCCTTCAGAGTTGAGTATCCTTCAGGGTTGAGTATCCTTCAGAGTTGAGTATCCTTCAGAGTTGAGTATCCTTCAGAGTTGAGTATCCTTCAGAGTTGAGTATCCTTCAGAGTTGAGTATCCTTCAGAGTTGAGTATCCTTCAGAGTTGAGTATCCTTCAGAGTTGAGTATCCTTCAGAGTTGAGTATCCTTCAGAGTTGAGTATCCTTCAGAGTTGAGTATCCTTCAGAGTTGAGTATCCTTCAGAGTTGAGTATCCTTCAGAGTTGAGTATCCTTCAGAGTTGAGTATCCTTCAGAGTTGAGTATCCTTCAGAGTTGAGTATTCACAGAGTATCCATTGTTATGAAAGCTGCTGAAATAATTTGAGATTGAATGAGAATAAGGGAAATGATCAAATGATTGAAGAGGAGGAATATGACGAAGTTATGACATTTAAAACTAAAAAACACCTGATTAAAAAAAAAGAGAAATATGAATGAAAGAAAACTTATGAAATAATATTTTGATGTTTAAATGAAATAAGCTTGAGAGTGAAATGATAACAAAACATTGATCCACACAACTCAGATCCTGCTCTTCCGGTTCACAAGACACCTTCAAAGTTTGGACTTTAAAACGATTTGAAATTTAAAGTTGAACTGAATTTCAAGTAAAATTTTATTTGATTTTATAGAAAAATTAAAATTAACTCATAGCGCTTTTGAACATAGTGCTCAAGGGCGCGTTACAAATGTTATGATTAGATTAGATTAGATTAGATTAGATTAGATTAGATTAGATTAAATTAGATTAGATTAGATTAGATTAGATTAATAAGGATTAGATTAGAGTAGATTAGATTAGATTAGCTTAGATAAGATTAGGTTAGGCTAGATTTCAGTTTTCAGTTGATTTAAAGAAATATACAATTTTTGAAAAATTAGGAAGCCGTCTTTTTTTTCCATTCTTGCACCATTCTTCCTTCATTCTTCTTTCATTCTTCCTCCATTCATCCTCCATTCTTCCTTCATTCTTCCTTCATTCTTCCTCCATTCATCCTCCATTCTTCCTTCATTCTTCCTCCATTCTTCCTCCATTCTTCCTCCATTCATCCTCCATTCTTCCTCCATTCTTCTTCCATTCTTCCTCCATTCTTCCTCCATTCTTCCTCCATTCTTCCTCCATTCTTCCTCCATTCTTCCTCCATTCTTCCTCCATTCTTCCTCCATTCTTCCTCCATTCTTCCTCCATTCTTCCTCCATTCTTCCTCCATTCATTCTCTATTCTTCCTCCATTCTTCCTCCATTCTTCCTCCATTCTTCCTCCATTCTTCCTCCATTCTTCCTCCATTCTTCCTCCATTCTTCCTCCATTCTTCCTCCATTCTTCCTCCATTCTTCCTCCATTCTTCCTCCATTCTTCCTCCATTCTTCCTCCATTCTTCCTCCATTCTTCCTCCATTCTTCCTCCATTCTTCCTCCATTCTTCCTCCATTCTTCCTCCATTCTTCCTCCATTTTTCCTCAATTCTTCCTTCATTCTTCCTCCATTCTTCCTCAATTCTTCCTCCATTCTTCCTCCATTCTTCCTCCATTCTTCCTCCATTCTTCCTCCATTCTTCTTCCATTCTTCCTTCATTCTTCCTCCATTCTTCCTCCATTCTTCCTTCATTCTTCCTCCATTCTTCCTCCATTCTTCCTCCATTTTTTCTCCATTCTTCCTCCATTCTTCTTCCATTCTTCCTCCATTCTTCCTTCATTCTTCCTCCATTCTTCTTCCATTCTTCTTCCATTCTTCCTCCATTCTTCCTTCATTCTTCTTCCATTCATCCTCCATTCTTCCTCCATTCTTCCTCCATTCTTCCTCCATTCTTCCTCCATTCTTCCTCCATTCATCCTCCATTCTTCCTTCATTCTTCCTCCATTCTTCCTCCATTCTTCCTCCATTCTTCCTCCATTCTTCCTCCATTCTTCCTCCATTCTTCCTCCATTCTTCCTCCATTCATTCTCTATTCTTCCTCCATTCTTCCTCCATTCTTCCTCCATTCTTCCTCCATTCTTCCTCCATTCTTCCTCCATTCTTCCTCCATTCTTCCTCCATTCTTCCTCCATTTTTCCTCTATTCTTCCTTCATTCTTCCTCCATTCTTCCTCAATTCTTCCTCCATTCTTCCTCCATTTTTTCTCCATTCTTCCTCCATTCTTCTTCCATTCTTCTTCCATTCTTCCTTCATTCTTCCTCCATTCTTCCTCCATTCTTCCTTCATTCTTCCTCCATTCTTCCTCCATTCTTCCTCCATTTTTTCTCCATTCTTCCTCCATTCTTCTTCCATTCTTCCTCCATTCTTCCTTCATTCTTCCTCCATTCTTCCTCCATTCTTCCTCCATTCTTCCTCTATTCTTCCTCCATTCTTCCTCCATTCTTCCTCCATTCTTCCTCCATTCTTCCTCCATTCTTCCTCCATTCTTCCTCCATTCTTCCTCCATTTTTCCTTTATTCTTCCTTCATTCTTCCTCAATTCTTCCTCCATTCTTCCTTCATTCTTCCTCCATTCTTCCTCCATTCTTCCTCCATTCTTCTTCCATTCTTCCTCCATTCTTCCTTCATTCTTCTTCCATTCTTCCTCCATTCTTCCTCCATTCTTCCTCCATTCTTCCTCCATTCTTCCTCCATTCTTCCTCCATTTTTCCTCTATTCTTCCTTCATTCTTCCTCCATTCTTCCTCCATTCTTCCTTCATTCTTCCTCCATTCTTCCTCCATTCTTCCTCCATTCTTCCTCCATTCTTCCTCCATTCTTTCTTCATTCTTCCTCCATTCTTCCTCCATTCTTCCTTCATTCTTCCTCCATTCTTCCTCCATTCTTCCTCCATTCTTCCTTCATTTTTCCTCCATTCTTCCTCCATTCTTCCTCCATTCTTCCTACATTCTTCCTCCATTCTTCCTCCATTCTTCTTCCATTCTTCTTCCATTCTTCCTTCATTCTTCCTCCATTCTTCCTCCATTCTTCCTTCATTCTTCCTCCATTCTTCCTCCATTCTTCCTCCATTTTTTCTCCATTCTTCCTCCATTCTTCTTCCATTCTTCCTCCATTCTTCCTTCATTCTTCCTCCATTCTTCCTCCATTCTTCCTCCATTCTTCCTCTATTCTTCCTCCATTCTTCCTCCATTCTTCCTCCATTCTTCCTCCATTCTTCCTCCATTCTTCCTCCATTCTTCCTCCATTCTTCCTCCATTTTTCCTTTATTCTTCCTTCATTCTTCCTCAATTCTTCCTCCATTCTTCCTTCATTCTTCCTCCATTCTTCCTCCATTCTTCCTCCATTCTTCTTCCATTCTTCCTCCATTCTTCCTTCATTCTTCTTCCATTCTTCCTCCATTCTTCCTCCATTCTTCCTCCATTCTTCCTCCATTCTTCCTCCATTCTTCCTCCATTTTTCCTCTATTCTTCCTTCATTCTTCCTCCATTCTTCCTCCATTCTTCCTTCATTCTTCCTCCATTCTTCCTCCATTCTTCCTCCATTCTTCCTCCATTCTTCCTCCATTCTTTCTTCATTCTTCCTCCATTCTTCCTCCATTCTTCCTTCATTCTTCCTCCATTCTTCCTCCATTCTTCCTCCATTCTTCCTTCATTTTTCCTCCATTCTTCCTCCATTCTTCCTCCATTCTTCCTACATTCTTCCTCCATTCTTCCTCCATTCTTTTTCCATTCTTCCTTTATTTCTCCTTTCATTTTTCTGTATCCTTTTTCTTTTCTTCCTTCAATCCAGATGGCCAACGCCGCTTTCAACACCATGAACGCCATCAAGAAGAAGGTGTGACTAACAACCAAACCACTTCCACCACACCTCCTCACACCATACCCCCTCCACCACACTTTCTTACACCAATCCACCCACCAACCCATTCGCCCACCAACCCTCCCACCAACCCACCCACCAACCCATTCGCCCACCAACCCTCCCACCAATCCACCCACCAACCCTCCCACCAACCCACCCACCAACCCACCCACCAACCCATTCACCCACCAACCCTCCCACCAATCCACCCACCAACTCATTCACCCACCAACTCTCCCACCAATCCATCCACTAACCCACCCACCAATCCACCCAACCACCCACCCACCAACCCACCCACCAAACCACCCAACCACCCACCCACCAACCCACTCACCAAACCACTCACCCACCAACCCACCCACCAAACCACCTCCAGCACACCTCCTCACACCAACCCACCCACCAAACCCCCATCAGCCCACCCACCAATTCTCCCACCAACCCACCCAACCACCCACCCACCAACCCACCCAACCACCCACCCACCAAACCCCCATCAGCGCACCCACCAACTCTCCCACCAACCCTCCCAGGTCCATAACATGCAGGGGTTGAAGGACGCAGCAAGCGACCTTCTAGAAGGCCTTGAAACCAGACTCATTGAGTTCAAGGCCATCGGAGAGAAGGTGTTTGTTGTTGTTGTTGTTGTTGTTGTTGTTGTTGTGGTTGTTGTTGTTGTTGTTGTTGTAGTTGTTGCTGTTTCCAAAAACCTCCCATAACCCCCAAAACCCCTCCAAACTCCTAAAGGCCTCCAAAACCTCCAAAACCCCCTTAAAACCTCCAAAAACCACCAAAACCCCCTTAAAAC
>OX387260.1:7309289-7311789 GCA_947562095.1 Branchellion lobata
GTTTTTTTTCTAAAGTTTTTTTTCTTCAAATTTTTGTTTTTTTTCTTCAAATTTTTTTTTTCTTTAAATTTTTTTTTTTCAAATTATTTTGTTGTTGTTTTCTGGTCTTTGTTTTGTTTTTCAATGTGTTTTTATTCAATTCCAGTTTTGTTTTCCAAAAGTTTTAAAATGTTTAAATTTGAAAAATAATTTTTTTTTTAAATTTCTATTATGACACAATTTTGCATCTCACGAAAAAATTATTAAAAAATAAAATTAAAATTTTTTTTTCAATTTTTCAAACATTTTTTAAATGTTGGAAGTTTCTACAAAAAGACTTTGAATGAATGAATGAATGAATGAATGAATGAATGAATGAATGAATGAATGAATGAGTGAATGAATGAATGAATGAATGAATGAATGAATGAATGAATGAATGAATGAATGAATGAATGAATGAATGAATGAATGAATGAATGAATGAATGAATGAATGAATGAATGAATGAATGAATGAATGAATGAATGAATGAATGAATGAATGAATGAATGAATGAATGAATGAATGAATGAATGAATGAATGAATGAATGAATGAATGAATGAATGAATGAATGAATGAATGAATGAATGAATGAATGAATGAATGAATGAATGAATGAATGAATGAATGAATGAATGAATGAATGAATGAATGAATGAATGAATGAATGAATGAATGAATGAATAAATGAATAAATGAATGAATGAATGAATGAATGAATGAATGAATGAATGAATATAAAATTTGTTACAGCCTCAGGGGCGCTTGAAGTCAGAAGTTTTTGAAGCAGTTTGTGTCACTTTAAAAAGGTTAATCATTCAAAATAATTTGGACGTAATATATTTAATAATTAACATCATTTTTCAAAATAATTGATTTTTTATATATAATTAATTATAATTTTTTCAAATTTAATTTCTTTGGGGTGCTTTTAACCTACAAAACGACGCACCCAAGAGTTTTTAAACCGGAAGAAAAAACCTGTCTGAGTGGGACTAGAAGCTGAAAATGGAAAGGATGATGATGATGATGATGATGATGATGATGATGGTGATGATGATGATGATGATGATGATGATGATGATGATGATGATGATGATGATGATGATGATGATGATGATGATGATGGGGATGATGATGATGATGATGATGATGATGATGATGATGGGGATGATGATGATGATGATGATGATGATGATGATGATGATGATGATGATGATAATGATGATGATGATGATGATGATGATGATGATGATGAGGATGATGATGATGATGATGATGATGATGATGATGATGATGATGATGATGATGATGATGATGATGATGATGATGGGGATGATGATGATGATGATGATGATGATGATGATGATGATGATGATGATGATGATGATGATGATGAGGATGATGATGATGATGATGATGATGATGATGATGATGATGATGATGATGATGATGAACAAGAAAAAGATGAAGAAGAAGATGAAGATGAAGATGAGTGAAAAGAGAATGACTTTTGAAAGAGAGGAATGAAGAGGATGGTGGAAATAAGGGATGAAATGGTGGTGAAAATGAGAAAGAAGAAGAAGAAGAAGATGATGAAGAAGAGAAAAATGAAAAAGATGGAAAAGTTGAAGAGGAAGAAGAAGAGAAAGTTGTTATTTTTATGATGACCGAAGTAAATTTTACATAAGAAACAAAAAGACTCCCCGTCGGGGAATTGAACCCCGGTCTCCCGCGTGACAGGCGGGGATACTTACCACTATACTAACGAGGATTATAGCCTTCTTGCTCTTAAAAAAAGATAAGTAATGAAAACAAAAAACAAAAAAAAGCAGATAAGCAGCGACAGCTCAAGAGAGGAGCACACCATGGAAGCGAGTGTTCACAGGATGGCACGAAGGTCGTGGGTTCAAGTCTTGATGGTGGCCTAGTTGAGTATGTCACAACCACTAAGCCACGGAAAGTCCCTCCCGAGATGAATGCAGCGCTATATGAAGACGAAGAAGAGGAAAAAGATGGAGGCGATGATGAAATGTAAAATGACAAACATAAAAATGAAAATGAAGAAGAAGAAGAAGAAGAAGAAGAAGAAGAAGAAGAAGAAGAAGAAGAAGAAGAAGAAGAAGAAGGAGAAGAAGAAGAAGAAGAAGAAGAAGAAGAAGAAGAAGAAGAAGAAGAAGAAGAAGAAGATGATGATGAAGAAGAAGAAGAAGAAAAAGCGGAATAGAAGTATGATCAGAGAGGTATGAAAGGATGAGGATGGTACAGAGAACGAGGAGGTGGTGATGAAGGAGAGGATGATGAAACGGCATAATATGAAATATTTCGCGCCAAATTGACACCAAATCACATGGTACATAGACATTAAATGACCAATCCATTATCGCCCAGACACTCGTTCATCTTTGTTATTCTGTGCGTAAAAAACAGTGTTCAGAGAATAAATGAATGGATGGATGAACGGATTTATATGGATG
>OX387260.1:7316789-7324289 GCA_947562095.1 Branchellion lobata
GGGTGGGAGGATGAGGGTTTCAGTGGATGGTTGGGATGATGAGGGTTTCAGTGGATGGGTGGGAGGATGAGGGTTTCAATGGATGGGTGAGAGGATGAGGATTTCAGTGGATGGGTGGGAGGATGAGGGTACATAGAGAGAGAGGGTGGTGGATTTAATGGTTTCCAGATATTTCTGATAAATTCCCTCGATTCAATACTAATCACACCAACCACACCAACCACACCACACAACACCACACCACACCACACCACATCACGCCACACCACACCACACCACACCACACCACACCACACCACACCACACCACACCACACCACACCACACCACACCACACCACACCACACCACACCACACCACCCCAACCACACCACACCACACCACACCACACCACACCACACCACGCCAAACCCCACCACACCACACCACACCACACCACACCACACCAAACCCCACCACACCACACCACACCACACCCACCACACCACACCACAACACACCCCACCACACCACACCGCACCACACCAACCACACCACACAGACTCTTCATAGACTACAGCGGCAGTTATTCCAGAGCCACAAGCAGACACGGAAATTTGTGTAGTACCACCACTGACGACTCCCAGGTGCAAGCTTTGTTTAAAACAATTTAAAACAATTTAAAAAAGGAAGTTCACTTGTGTTTATCTATTCAATTACTGTCATTTATTTCAAAGTATTGTTAACTATTGTTATGTATCGTTAAGTATTGTTAAGTATTTTCAAGTATTGTCAATGAGTCCATGCATCCATGCATCCATGCATCCATTCATCAATGCATCCATGCATCAATGCATCTAGTCGGAGAGCGGATCAGAGGCGATGGGGGAATTCAAAATTCTCCTCAACAACGGCAACACCAGCAGGATCAACTTCATCAACTCCAGATCCTGTTTGTGCCCACCCACCTTCTACATCCCCCATTCATCCCACCCACCTTCTACATCCCCCATTCATCCCACCCACATTTTACATCCCCCATTCATCCCACCCACCTTCTACATCCCCCATTCATCCCACCCACCTTCTACATCCCCCATTCATCCCACCCACATTTTACATCCCCCATCCACCATGCATCCATTCACCATGCACCCATCCACCATGCATCCATTCACCATGCATCCATTCATTATGCCTCCATTCACTATCATCCATCCAACCATCCATCTATCCATTATTATCCATCACCACACCACACCACACCACACCACACCCCACCACACCACACCCCACCACACCACACCACACCACACCACACCCCACCACACCACACCACACCACACCACACCACACCACACCACACCCCACCACACCACACCACACCACACCACACCACACCCCACCACACCACACCACAGTTGTGACAGGGGGACCCTGTCCCCACCATACATTCGTGCTGGAACAGATCCACTTGCACTGGGGCGAGTGTAACAAGCTGGGATCCGAACATATCGTTGATGGAGAAGGCCAGTCCGCTGAGGTGGGGGGGAGGGGAGGGGGGGTTGAAGATGGGTGGAAGGGTGGTTGAAGGTGTGAGGGAAGAGGTTGGCCTGGCTGAGAATCGAACCCTGAGCCTCACGTTGTCAAAGCGGACTTGCTAACCGTTATGCTACAGGCGCAGACGTATCATGATAGTGCACACCTCAAGGTCACACACAAACAACAGAAGACACTGCACACAAAAACAACAACAACAACACCTCACAAACAACAACAACAACACTTCACAAACAACAACAACAACACCTCACAAACAACAACACTCAGGTGCACTTGGTTCACTGGAACGAGGACCTGTACTCGTGTTACGAAGAGGCATGTCGCAGTGAAGACGGCATCCTCATCTTGGCCTCTTTCGTGCAGGTGTGGTGTGGTGTGGTGTGGTGTGGTGTGGTGTGGTGTGGTGTGGTTTGGTGTGGTGTGGTGTGGTGTGGTGTAGTGTGGTGTGGTGTGGTGTGGTGTGGTGTGGTGTGATGTGGTGTGGTGTGATGTGGTGTGGTGTGGTGTGGTGTGGTAAGGTGTAGTGTGGTGTGGTGTGGTGTGGTGTGGTGTGGTGTGGTGTGGTGTGGTGTGGTGTGGTGTAGTGTGGTGTGGTGTGGAGTGGTGTGGTGTGGTGTGGAGTGGTGTGGTGTGGTGTGATGTGGTGTGGTGTGGTGTGGTATGGTGTAGTTGGCAAAAGGGGAGAATTGGCTGAAAGACTTGCATGAGTTGATCAGTTGTTTGAGAGTTTGAGGCGGATGTGGGTGAGTGGATGGCAGAGGCGGTCACGTGAGATTTGGATGTTGTCGTTGAAGAGTTGAAAGTTGTCATTAGTCAACGAAGCCACAATGGTTGGTGTGGAAACTTTGCATAGATTTGAAAAAATCACAACTTTCAAAATCACTCCACACCTGCAAATAACATCTCTCAAACAATCCCTCGTTCAGTCCAGCCACCTGAATCCGCCATCAAGTGCTCATCAAACACTCGAAAACAACTCCCCACCATACCACACCACCCCACTACACCACAACACCCCACCACACTACCACACCATTCCACTACACCACAACACCACACCACCACACCACACCACACCACAACACCACACGCCACCACACCACACCACACCACACCACACCACACCACACCACCACACAACACCACAACCCCACACGCCATTACACACCACACCACACCAAACTACACCACACCACACTACACTACACCAAACCACACCACCACACAACACCACAACACCACACGCCACTACACACCACACCACACCACACCCCACACTACACCACACCACACCACACTACACCACACCACACCACACTGCACCACACCACATCACCACACAACACCACAACACCCACGCCACCACACCAGTTGTCAGATTCAAGGACGAACGACGCTTTGACGTTGTGGAGTGGTCTGCTGGAGGACACAGAGTACAGAGACGAAAACGTTCCACTGCCCAAGGAGTTCCCCATCCGCACACTCCTGCCTGGTCTGTCTTTCTAACCACCCACTCAACCAACAACCCAACCACCCAACCAACCACTCAATCGACCACTCAACCAACCACTCAACCAACCACCCAACCAACCACTCAACTAACCACTCAACCAACCACTCAACCACCCACTCAACCAACCACCCAACTTCCTACTCAACCACCCACTCAACCAACCACCCAACCACCCACTCAACCAACCACCCAACTCCCTACTCAACCACCCACTCAAACACCCACTCAACCAACCACTCAACCAACCACCCAACCACCCACTCAACCAACCACTCAACCACCCACTCAAACACCCACTCAACCAACCACTCAACCAACCACTCAACCAACCACCCAACCACCCATTCAACCAACCACTCAACCACCCACTCAACCAACCACCCAACTCCCTACTCAACCAACCACTCAACCACCCACTCAACCAACCACTCAACAAAACTTCTAATCAGACAAGTTTCCAAACTTTGATTCATCACTTGAACTCTTAGCAATCCCTCAGCCAACCCTCACCCCTCTAACCTCCCACCAAACCTCCCCCTCCTTTTCTCAATTTTTTTTCAAATTCGTTTTAACCTTTCACAAACTTTTGAATCCTCCCAGCTTCTACCAGCTTTCTACAACCCTCTCCAACCCTCTCCAACCCTCTCCAACCCACTTCAACCCACTCCAACCCACTCCAACCCACTCCAACCCACTCCAACCCACTCCAACCCACTCCAACCCTCTCCAACCCTCTCCAACCCACTCCAACCCACTCCAACCCACTCCAACCCACTCCAACCCACTCCAACCCACTCCAACCCACTCCAACCCACTCCAACCCACTCCAACCCTCTCCAACCCACTCACCCTCCCAACCCACCCACCCTACCCCTCCCCCCCCCCCCCACCCATCCTCTCTACAGGAGACACCTCAAGTTACTGGACCTACCAGGGGTCCTTCAGCACCCCCCCATGTTACGAAACCGTCACGTGGTTGGTCTTCGAGAATCCCATTTACACTTCCGCCAAAGTGGTTCGTCTGGGTGAGGTGATGGGTGGGTGTTTGAGTGGGTGTTTGGTGGGTGTTTGGTAGGTGTTTGGTGGGTGTTTGGTGGGTGTTTGGTGGGTGTTTGGTGGGTGGTTCATGGGTGTTTGGGTGGGTGTTTGGTGGGTGTTTGGTGGGTGTTTGGTGGGTGTTTGGTGGGTGTTTGGTGGGTGTTTGGTGGGTGTTTGGTAGGTGGTTCATGGGTGTTTGGGTGGGTGTTTCATTTCACTTCCAAAATTCCCCCATTCTCCCCAAACCCCCAAAAACCTTCCAAACCTTTTTAAACGCCCCCAGACCCCCCCAAACCCTCTCAAACCTCTTAAAACCTTCCCAAACCTCTTCAACCCCCCTCAAACCCCTTCAAAGCCTCCCAAACCCCCCAAAAACCTCCAAAAAACTCCCTAAACCCCCCAAAAGTTGGACAAGTTCCGGACGCTGAAGTACTACGCGGAGAACGAAGCGAGGCCTGGCGATGAATATGATGGCCACATCCGCTCCAACAACCGACCTGTGCAGCCCATGGGCATCCGGAAGGTGGGTGGCTGTGGGTATTCTTCAGTAGCTGTGGGTCTCTTCGAGTGGCTGTGGGTGTCCTTGAGTGGCTATGGGTCTCCTTGAGTGGCTGTGGGTGTCAACCCACCCAACAACTCACCCAACAACCCACCCAACAACCCACCCAACAACCCACCCAACAACCCACCCAACAATCCACCCAACAACCCACCCAGATTTGCTATGTCAACTACGCCTTTTTCTATTCCGTACATGGCGATGGAGAAGGAGGAGGAGGAGGAGGAGGAGGAGGGGGAGGGGGAGGGGGAGGAGGAGGAGGGGGAGGGGGTGAACGGCCATTTCGCGGGGGCGGGGGCGGCAAAGGGTCAGGCCACTTCCCGGAAAGTCATCCGACCCACTTCCGCCAACCTCGAAGCTGCATTCGCCTCCACTGCTGATGATGAAGACATTTGCTGCGTTCTTTCTTAGTCGCTAGAGGACGCCTGTTGCGTTTCGAGGGTTTTCGGGTAGTTGATGGTGGGTTGCTGGTGGGTTGATGATGGGTTGAGTGGTTGATGGTGGGTTGAGTGGTTGATGGTGGGTTGAGTGGTTGATGGGGTGAGTTGCTAGCTGATGGTTGGATGGAAGGATGGAAGTTTGATGGGTGGTTTGATGGGTGGTTGGATGGATGGTTGACTGGATAGTTGAATGGATGATTGGATGGATGGATGGATGGTTGGATGGATGGATGCATGCATGGTTGGATGAAGGGTTGTATGAACGGTAGAATGAATGGCTGGATGGATGGATGGATGAATGGATAAATGGCTGGATGGATGGATGGATGGATAAATGGCTGGATGGATAGGACAGAAAAAGTGTTGATGAAGAGGGGATGGAGAGCCATCTTCCCTGCAAAGTTCTCAGGAGCCTCACCGCTTGCAGCGTCACACACGTCAACAAGTCGCTAATTGTCACTTGGCTCAATGCTACTTCGTCATTTTTGTTTTTGTTTTCAATTTCGAGAATAATATTTTGGTTGTTCGTTGTTCGTTGTTGTTTGTTCAACTTCAAACCTTTATTCTGTTGTTTCTGGAAAGTTCTCTTTTACTCCAAACTCAATTTTTCTTTTTTTTAATCTTTGTTATTTATCATTATTCTTTGTTATTCAGCATTATTATTTTTTACTCATTTATATTCTTTGTTATCTATCTTTATTCTTTGTTATCTATCTTTATTCTTTGTTATCTATCTTTATTCTTTGTTATCTATCTTTATTCTTTGTTATCTATATTTATTCTTTGTTATCTATCTTTATTCTTTGTTATCTATCTTTATTCTTTGTTATTTATTTTTCATTGTTATTCATTATTATTTTTTGTTATTTATCATTAATTGTTTTCCTATTATCATTATTCTTTGTAATTTATTGTTTTTTTTCATTAGTATTATCATTCTTTGTTATAAATTTTCATTCTTTGTCATTTATTGATATTATTTTTGTTGTTGCTTATTCACTTGTTATCGCTTGATGAAACACCTGTTGTTTCCGACGTTGTTGTCACGTGTCACTTCCAATGTCGCCGTGTCTCCAGCGCCAGCAGAAGCATCTCACATTTTTTGTCCTTCCAGGCACTTTGCAAGGTTATCTGGCGAACCAATGTAATACTAAAAATAATAATAATAACTAATAATAATAAAAATGATTGTAATAATAATAGAAAAAAATTGAAAATAAAATTTAAAAAAAAAACTATTAAAATAAATTAATAATTGAAATAATAATACTACTAAAGGTATAATGAGTTTGTTGGAATAATGCGAAAAAAAATCATGGTCACCCGTCAGCACACCCCCCCTCCCCCCCCTCTATCACACCCCCCCCTCCCCCCCCTCTATCACACCCCCTCCATCACACCCCCCTCCATCACACCCCCCTTCATCACACCCCCATTCATCACACCCCCATCCTCACCACAGCCGTAAAAGCAATCAAGTGTTTGTGTCGTTTTTCAGACATTACTTTTTTGAGCACACCTGTCAACTTCCGCTTCATGTCACCATGACGTTGTACCGTCGTGACGTTGTACTGTCGTGACGTTGTACCGTCGTGACGTTGTACCGTCGTGACGTTGTACTGTCGTGACGTTGTACCGTCGTGACGTTGTACTGTCGTGACGTTGTACTGTCGTGACGTTGTACTGTCGTGACGTTGTACTGTCGTGACGTTGTACTGTCGTGACGTTGTACTGTCGTGACGTTGTACTGTCGTGACGTTGTACTGTCGTGACGTTGTACTGTCGTGACGTTGTACTGTCGTGACGTTGTACTGTCGTGACGTTGTACTGTCGTGACGTTGTACTGTCGTGACGTTGTACTGTCGTGACGTTGTACTGTCGTGACGTTGTACTGTCGTGACGTTGTACTGTCGTGACGTTGTACTGTCGTGACGTTGTACTGTCGTGACGTTGTACTGTCGTGACGTTGTACTGTCGTGACGTTGTATTGTTATGTCGCAGTCCCGTTGCATATAAAGCTTTCATAATACCAAACAATTATCAATAACTTATTATTAATATTTCTTAATGATTATTTTTAATAATAATAATAATAATTTTACTGTTACTACTACTACTACTACTACTACTACTACTACTACTACTACTACTACTACTACTACTACTACTAATACTACTACTACTACTACTACTACTACTACTACTACTACTACTACTACTACTACTACTACTACTACTACTACTACTTTTACTACTACTACTACTACTACTACTACTACTACTACTACTACTACTACTACTACTACTACTACTACTACTACTACTACTACTACTACTACTTTTACTACTACTACTACTGCTACTACTACTACTACTACTACTACTACTACTACTACTACTACTACTACT
>OX387260.1:7329289-7331789 GCA_947562095.1 Branchellion lobata
TAAAATCAACAATAATAATAATAATGATGAAGAAGAAGAAGAAGATGATGATGTCATTTGTGACGTCTACTGGAACTCTGTTCATTTCACGGAAGCTTCAATCCTCTACAAGACCACCTCCGCCATCCTTTCTTCCATCCCACCATCCACTCATCCATCCATCCCACCATCCACTAATCCATCAACCCATCTCTTTGCCCAGCCATCCACCCGTTCATCCATCCGATCACTCGTTCATTCATCCACTTATCCATTCATCACTCCTCCATCATTTTCCAACCTATACCAACCCCCTCCTCTCCACCTCCCCTCCCCCCTCCACCAACCTCCCCTCCTCCACCAAACCTCCTCCCTCTACCAACCCTCCCCCTTCCACCAACCCTCCCGCCTCCACCAACCTCCCCCCCTCCACCAACCCCACAAGACCACTCTCATCAACAAGTTTCCAGGCATGACGTACGTCACACGCAAGGTTTCCATGGCTCACTGCCTAGCAAACATGGCCGCCATTTTCCCACGTGACTACGATTTTTTCCCACCAACTTTTCACCTGCCCAATCAGCTGGCTGAGTTCAAGCAACAACTTGAAAGTCGCATGCGTTTTGCTCCTGAGTCAAAAAAAATGCCACCCTCCCCTTATTCTTCATCTTCTTTCTCTTCCTCCTCCTCTTCCTCTTCCTCCTCCTCCTTCTCCTCTTCCTCATCCTTTTCTTCTTTCTCCTCTCCTTCCTCCTTTTCCTCCTCCTCTTCCTTTTCCTCTTCCTCCTTTTCCTCTTCTTCTTCCTCCTCCTCCAGCTTCTCCTTTTTTTCCTCTTCCTCCTCCTCTTCCTTCTCCTCCTCCTCTTCCTCTTCTTCCTCCTCCTCCTCCTCTTCCTCCTCCTCCTCTTCCTCCTCCTCCTCCTCCTCCTCCTCCTCCTCCTCCTCCTCCTTCTCCTCTTCCTCCTCTTCCTCCTCCTCCTCTTTCTCCTCACCTGCAAAAAAAATGTACATAGTAAAACCAGACGATGGGTCTCAAGGAGAAGGCATCTACCTTATACAGGTGATTGATACAGGTGGCGGGGTGATTAATACAGGTGGAAATAGGAGAGATAACCAAGTGAAACCTCATTAATAAGGCATGTCTCTTTGATGCATGTCGAAGCTGCTAATCATCATCGTCATCCTCCTCCTTCTTCTCATCCTTCTCTTCTTCTTCCTCTTCCTTTTCTTCCTCCTCCTCTTCTTCCTCTTCCTTCTTTTCTCCTTCCTCCTCCTCCTACTTTTTTTTCTTTCCTTCATCAGTCCATTCACACCAATTTCTGAACAAACCCCCAATTTTTTCTTCAGATGCACTCATTCAAAATCTTTCCTCCCCACACTCAAGAATGCAGACGAGTACGTGGTGTCACGTGACAGGAAGCACGTGGTTCAAGAATATGTGTGGAATCCACTTTTGGTTGACGATCTCAAGTTCGACCTGCGTCTTTATGTGCTTCTAAGATCTCTCGAGCCGCTGGAGCTGTTCTTGTGCAAGGTGAGGGGGTGGGTGTGGTTTTCAAACAAAACCCCAACCCTTCCAAGCCCCTCCCAACCCTTCCAAGCCCTCCAATCACCCTGGTGCAGGAGGGACTGGCGAGGTTTTGCACGCAGACGTACAAGGCCGCCACTAAGGCCAACAAGCGGAAGCATTTCATGCACCTCACCAACTACTCTCTCAACCGCACCAACAAGCACTACATCCACACTGAGTCCCCCTCCGATGGGTCCAAAAGAACCCTCAAAGGGGTGGGTGATTTGGGGGGTGTTCATCCATCCATCCATCTATGCATTCATCCATCCATCCATGTATGCATCTATCCATCCATTCATCTATCCATCCATCCATCCATTCATCCATCCATCCATCCATCCATACATGTTTTCGTTCAATCAACTATCCATCTATCCATGCATTCATCCATCCATCCATAAATGCATTCATCCATTCATCCATGCACTCATCCATCCATGCATCCATGCATCCATGCATTCTCAGGTGCTCCATCACTTATCCCTGCGAGGACACGACACAGCGGCCATCTTGCAGGGCATCAAGGACCTCGTGATCAAGACCATGGTGGCCATCTTGCCTGACTTAAAAGTGAACTCCCATGCAGCGCTCAGTCCTCGTCTGAAAAATATGATCTCATGTTTCCAGGTGGGTGAGGGGGGGGGTAAAAATGGGTTAGAAGGGGGAGAGTGAGGATGGGTTAGGGGGGGGGGGGCTGAGGATGGGTTAGGAGGGGGGGAGGTGAGGATGGGTTAGGAGAAGGAGGGGGGTAAGAATGGGTTAGGAGGGGGAGTGAGGATGGGTTAGGAGGGGGGGAATGAGAATGGGTTAGGAGGGGGGGGGGGTGAGAATGGGTTAGGAGGGGGGAGTGAGAATGGGTTAGGAGGGGGGGAAGGGGTGAGGATGGGTTAGGAGGGGGGAGGGGGTTGAGGGTTTGTTAAGAGGGGGGTGGGTGGGTGAAGATCGGTTTAA
>OX387260.1:7336789-7356789 GCA_947562095.1 Branchellion lobata
AAATATTGATGACGATGTGATTGACGATATTATTAGTATTACTTGTATCATTATTATTATTATTATTATTATTATTATTATTATTAGTATTATTATTATTATTATTATTATTATTATTATTATTATTATTATTATTACTTGTATTATCATTATTATTATTTTTGTTAATATTATTATTATTATTATTATTATTATTATTATTATTATTATTAGTAGTAGTAGTAGTAGTAGTAGTAGTAGTAGTAGCAGTATTATTGTAAAAATAACGTTGAAATCTCAATAAAATTGATGGTACAGCTTTCGAGAGTCAATCAGTTTGAACCCACCAACACCCAATTCCCCCACCCATCACCCACCTACCCATCATTCACCCACCCATCACCACCCATCACCACCCATCACCCCCCATCACCACTCATCACTACCCATCACCACCCATCACCACCCATCACCCCCCATCACCACCCATCACTACCCATCACCACCCATCACCACCCATCACCACCCATCACCCACCCATCACCACCCATCACCCACCCACCCTCCATCCATTCCCACCCATCCAATTTCTTGATCTACCAGCCGTTATTTCACCGTCAATCAGTCAACCAACCCGCCATCCAACCCACCAACCAACCCACCAAACCACCAACCAACCCACTAACCAACCCACCAACCAACCCACCCACCAAACCACCAACCAACCCACTAACCAACCCACCAACCAACCCCCAACCAACCCACCAACCAACCCACCAACCAACCCACCAACCAACCCACCAACCAAACCACCAACCAACCAACCCCCAAAACCCCCAAAGCCCCCAAAAGCCACTCAGCCAGGCATGACAGCCTGTTGCTGGGGCACTGCAGGAAGGACAGGGGCGTAGAGGTAGGCCTTGGCAGGGAAGATCTTGCCACCAATGTCCACCTCGTAACGGGCGTTCTTGACCAGGAAGTTGTGAGAGAGAACTTTCGCCTCACCTGTCTTCTCGTCCATGTGCTGAAGGGAGGGGGGGTTGGAAAGGGTGGTTGAAAGGGGGGTTAAAACGGGTGGTAAACCCCCTATTCACCCATTCACCCACCCACCTACTCACCCACCCACCCACTCACCCACCTACCCACCCACCCACTCACCCATCCACCAACCAACCCACCCATCCATCAACCAACCCACCCATCCACCAACCAACCCACCCATCCACCAACCAACTCACCCACCCACCAACCCACCCTCCAACTTACCAACCCACTCACTCACTCACCAACCTACCTGTATGAAACCGTAGCAGACAGGTTTTTCGAATCCAAAGCTGTAGGTGGCGGAAGTGGTGAAGCCGCACCTTTTTCCGTTTCTGTAGATGACCTCTCCCATCCAGGGCCAAGGATCATTGTCCACGTCATGTTCCTCTACCAATAACAACACCAGACGCTTCCTCACGCCCTCCTGCCTCTGCCGTAACAAGGCCGCGTGTCCAATGAAGCCTCCTGGCTGGAGGGGTGGGGAGGGGTGGAGAGGGAGTGGGGAAAGGGAGGGGGGAGAGGGGGGATGGAAGAAGGAGATGGGGAAGATGAGTGAGAAATGAGAAGAAGTGAAGAGGGGGTGATGGGTGAAGATGGGAAGAGAATGAGAGGTGGAGAAGGGAAGAGGGTGAAGGGTGGGGATGGGGAGAGGGTGAGAGATGGATATGACACTACCTTATCCATATCCACCCGGTACTCTCGTCCACACTCGAAGGGGGTGTCCAGAGGGCACAAATCAGCCCCCCACAGGGCGAAAAACTTCTCCATCCGGAGAATCCTCAGAGCGTAGTAGCCTGTGGTGGTGGTGGTGGTGGTGGTGGTGGTAGTGGTGGTGGTAGTGGTGGTGGTGGTGGTGGTGATGGTGGTGGTGGTAGTAGTGGTGGAGGAGTTGAATGGATGAATGAACAAATGAATAAATGAATGGATGAATGAATAAATGAATAAATGAACAAATGAATGGATGAATGAATGGATGGATGAATGAATGAATGAACGGATGAATGAATGGATGAATGAATGGATGAATGGATGAATGAATGAATGAATGGATGGATGAATGAATGAATGAATGAACGAATGACAGAAGCACCAGCAGATCTGAGTCCATAGTTCCTCCCTTGCATTTGCAGGGTGTCGTGAACGTGCAAGCCGAACTGGAGGGGTGAGGGTTGAGGGGAGTGAAGATGTGGGGGGAAGGAACGTGGGGTGTGGGGGGGCGTGGGGTGTGGGGGGGCGTGGGGTTGTTGAAGGGATTTGGAAAAAAGTTCAGAATGGAGTTTGAAAAGGGTTGGAGGAGGTTTGAAGGGTGGATGAGGAGGAGATGGAGGAGGTTTGAAGG
The DNA here is from genome assembly GCA_947562095.1 of Branchellion lobata. Taxonomy (NCBI): domain Eukaryota; kingdom Metazoa; phylum Annelida; class Clitellata; order Hirudinida; family Piscicolidae; genus Branchellion; species Branchellion lobata. Next base: position 7,339,152 of record OX387260.1, read on the forward strand.
GTGGATGAGGAGGGGATGGAGGAGGTTTGAAGGGTGGATGAGGAGGGGATGGGGGAGGTTTGAAGGGTGGATGAGGAGGAGATGGAGGAAGTTTGAAGGGTGGATGAGGAGGAGATGGAGGAGGTTTGAAGAGTGGATGAGGAGGAGATGGAGGAGGTTTGAAGGGTGGATGAGGAGGGGATGGAGGAAGTTTGAAGGGTGGATGAGGAGGAGATGGAGGAGGTTTGAAGGGTGGATGAGGAGGGGTTGGAGGAAGTTTGAAGGGTGGATGAGGAGGAGATGGAGGAGGTTTGAAGGGTGGATGAGGAGGGGATGGAGGAGGTTTGAAGGGTGGATGAGGAGGGGATGGAGGAGGTTTGAAGGGTGGATGAGGAGGGGATGGAAGAGGTTTGAAGGGTGGATGAGGAGGAGATGGAGGAGGTTTGAAGGGTGGATGAGGAGGGGATGGAGGAGGTTTGAAGGGTGGATGAGGAGGGGATGGAGGAGGTTTGAAGGGTGGATGAGGAGGAGATGGAGGAGGTTTGAAGGGTGGATGAGGAGGGGTTGGAGGAGGTTTGAAGGGTGGATGAGGAGGGGTTGGAGGAAGTTTGAAGGGTGGATGAGGAGGGGATGGAGGAGGTTTGAAGGGTGGATGAGGAGGAGATGGAGGAGGTTTGAAGGGTGGATGAGGAGGAGATGGAGGAGGTTTGAAGGGTGGATGAGGAGGGGTTGGAGGAAGTTTGAAGGGTGGATGAGGAGGGGTTGGAGGAAGTTTGAAGGGTGGATGAGGAGGGGATGGAGGAGGTTTGAAGGGTGGATGAGGAGGGGTTGGAGGAAGTTTGAAGGGTGGATGGGAATGAGGTTTGAGTTTGGAATAACAAGATTAAAGATGAAAACACTCCTGAAACAACAACCCAACAAAGAACGACAACAACCCAACAAAGAACGACAACAACCCAACAAAGAACGACAACAACCCAACAAAGAACGACAACAACCCAACAAAGAACGACAACAACCCAACAAAGAACGACAACAACCCAACAAAGAACGACAACAACCCAACAAAGAACGACAACAACCCAACAAAGAACGACAACAATCCAACAAAATGAAAAACAGAAAAAAACTATTACAAAAAAAAACATTGAATAGCAAAACGGAAGTGGGTAGGCACCCACCTCAGAGGGCACATACAACACCCATCCATCCTCGCCCGTGTGCGTCAGCCTCATGGCTCTCACGTGACTCGCCATGGCTAAGTTGATCTCCTGAGGAGGGAAGGGGGTGGAGTGGGAGGCGTCGCTGGAGGATGGGCAACATGCATGAGTGAAAAGATTGGAAAAATTGTGAGAATGAGTGAGTGGGTAGACTAGATGAGTGAGTGGGTAGACTAGGTGAGTGAGTGGGTAGACTAGAGGAGTCCCACCCATTCTGACTCCACCCACCCCACCCATCCTGACTCCACCCAACCCACCCATTCTGACTCCACCCACCCCACCCATCCTGACTCCACCCACCCCACCCATCCTGACTCCACCCAACCCACCCATCCTGACTCCACCCACCCCACCCATCCTGACTCCACCCAACCCACCTTGTGAGTCATGTACATAAAATCCCTTTTCTTGAGGGGCGTGTCAGTGAGCTCTGACAGCAGTTCCTGCGCGTTTGGACCAATCACGTTGAGGGCCGTGTACATGCTGGTGACGTCATTCAACTGCACACTTCCGTCCTGAAAGGGTGGAGTTAAAATTTTAGGGGTGGGGTTACAATTTTGGGGGTGGGGTTGAAATTTTGGGGGTGGGGTTAAAATTTTGGGGGTGGAGTTAAGGAGTTTTGGCAGTAGCATTTATTTACGGGTTTAAAAATACTTTTAATGGTAGATCTATTTTTGTACAATGATCCCAATGTGATCCTGCCTCTGGGTACCCGATTAGCGATAAATCGTCTTGGAATCGGCAGAAATCAGAAGAAGTGGCACTACCGAGGAAGAAAAGCAGGCAGGAAGGTCAAGGAAAGGTGCGCCAGGCATAATAAAGACCGCCATGAACTGATTCCACTTGTCTCGAGACCTCAGAAGACACAGAAAACTGGATTTCCAGTTTTAATTGGATTTCAGGACGTGAATTCACTAAAGAATAAGTTGGAGGAGGTGTTGGAATTGATCCAAGACCATGAAATGACAGAAACATGACATGACCCGGAGTCAATCAGCATAATTGAGTCTGTCACCGAATCAGGGCCTCCTTTGACGAACTTGTGCGCCTTCCGCAGCCAGCTGTGATGCGATTGAGAACTATCCTCAGGCGCAAAAGACGAGCAACAACAACAAAGTCAACAAAGAAAAAACACAACAACAGTAGCAACAACAACATAACAACATAAAAACAGCAAAAACAACAACAACACAGAAACAGCAACAAAACAACAACAACAACAGCAACAAAACAACAACAACAACAACAACAACAACAACACAACAACAACATTGGGCAGATGTTGCCTCATCCAGGCGTAGGAGCGGGTCTGTTGCACCGTGGGTCCAATCATGAAGTAACTGCGGATGGATGAAGCGCTATATGGAAATAACATTTTAAACTTTTCATAAAGTTTTTTTATTATTGTATTTTATTAAGCGTTATAAAAATTTCTGATTATAAGCTTCGTACTAAGCAAAAAGCCCGAAGGCTTGGATAATTCTACTTCAAGCAAAAACCAGCAATATCTGACCACCCACCAACCTAAACACCCCCCCACCAACCTAAACACCCCCCCACCAACCCAACCAACCACCAACCCAACCACCCACCAACCTAAACACCCACCAACCTAAACACCCCCCCCACCAACCCAACCAACCACCAACCTAAACACCCACCCACCAACCCAACCACCCACCAACCCAACCACCCACCAACCAACCACCAACCTAAACACCCACCCACCAACCCAACCAACCACCAACCTAAACACCCACCCACCAACATAACCACCCTCTCAAACCCAGTCCCCCAAATCCCCCTTCCTCCCCATCACCCACTCACAACACCCCCTTCCCCCCAAACACCCACCCTCAAATCCCCCTCCCCCCTCCCCCAAACACCCACTCACAAACCCCCCCTTCCTCCCAAACACCCACTCAAAACCCCCCCAAACACCCACTCACTGTCCCTTGTGGAGTCTGATGAGGGAGCAGTCATTCTCGAAGCCGCCCATTTCATTTTGCATGCCGGTGTTGACGATGCTGCCCACCGGCTTGTCGATGTTGTTGGAACATAGGCGCTGTAGGAACTCTACCGCCTCTGGGCCTGAAGACTTTGGGGAGTGGTTGAGGCTTGTGGGGGGGGGGGAGGATTGTTTGAATGTTTTGAGTGGTTTGAACCTTGACTACATCCCCCCTAACCACCATAACTCCCTCCCTCCTAACCACCACACCCCCCCTAACCCCCACACCCCCCCTAACCACCACACCCCCCCTAACCCCCACACCCCCCCTAACCACCACACCCCCCTAACCACCACACCCCCCCTAACCCCCACACCCCCCCTAACCACCACACCCTCCCTAACCCCCACACCCTCCTAACCCCCACACCCTCCCTAACCACCACACCCCCCTAACCCCCACACCCTCCCTAACCACCACACCCCCCTAACCCCCACACCCCCCTAACCACCACACCCCCCTAACCCCCACACCCCCCCTAACCCCCACCCCCCCTAACCCCCACACCCCCCCTAACCACCACACCCTCCCTAACCACCACACCCTCCCTAACCCCCACACCCTCCCTAACCACCACACCCCCCTAACCCCCACACCCCCCTAACCCCCACACCCCCCTAACCACCACACCCCCCTAACCACCACACCCCCCTAACCACCACACCCCCCTAACCCCCACACCCCCCCTAACCCCCACCCCCCCTAACCCCCACACCCCCCCTAACCACCACACCCTCCCTAACCACCACACCCTCCCTAACCCCCACACCTCCTAACCCCCACAACTCGCCAACCTTGATTTCGAACTTGGAGTAGGTGCTCATGTCGATGATGCAGACGCCCTCCCGACACGCCCAGTACTCGCCCTTCACCACCTCAAACCACTTGGGCTTGCCGTAGGTGCCCTTGCTCGGAATGCTCGCACTGTTTTCGCCTTGAGGGTGGGTGTGTGAGTGGGTGGGTTTTGGGGTAGGGTGTGTGAGTGAGTGGGATTTGAAATGGGGAATGGGGTGGGGGTTGGGTGTGGGTGGGTTTTGGGGATGTGGGGGTTGAGTGTGTGAGTGGATAGAGGTGTGTGTGTGTGGGGGTATGGAGTGGAGTGGGTGTGGGTGGAAAGTGGGTTTTGGGAAGATACATGGAAGGCTTGGGTTCGAAGGTCACGTGAACAAGAAGGATAAAAAGATTAAAAAAGAAAAAAAAAGTGAAAAACGCCCAACTCCTCGTGAGCGCCCCACACACGCAGACGACCTCACCAGCGGGTGGTTTGTTCCACGCGTTCTTGGGGGGGTCTGTGAAAACCATGCCATCCTCACCATCGACGAAGTCGGTCTCCTGTGTGTGGAAGAAGAGTGGTCGTTCGTAACCCATAATCTGTCCGAACACTGCATGGTGCTCCTGGGGGGGGGGAGGGTTGGTGGGTGGGTTGGTGGGTGGGTTGGTGGGTGGGTTGGTGGAAAGGTGGGTTGGTGGGTGGGTTGGTGGGAAGGTGGGTTGGTGGGTGGGTGGGTGGGTTGGTGTGCTTGTGGGATGGAGAGGAGGAGGAAGAAGTTTAATGTCACTATAAAAACATTCTCATCGTATTGTATTTTATTGTATTGTAAAATCATCGTATTGTATTTTATTGTATTGTAAAATCAAAAAAGTGGTTTGGAAAAAGATAATAAAAAAAATTGAATATGGAAATGGAGGAAGAACTGAAAGATGATTGGATGAATGGACGGAAAGGGTGCTAGGACAAGCCAAAGATCAAAAAGAACACACGTTTCTAGTGAAAATCGATGAAGTTCTCAATCTTCTTCCGGACTCCCAGCCTGAAAAATAATTAAAAAAGGGATTTTAAATTTTACTTTTATCCTATTATTATTATTATTATTATTATTATTATTATTATTATTATTATTATTATCATTATTATTATTATTATTATTATTATTATTATTATTATTATTATTATTATTATTATTAGTATTATTATTATTATTATTATTATTATTATTATTATTATTATTATTATTATTATTATTATTATTATTATTAATATTATTATTATTAAAGTTTTGTTTGTTTTAATTCATTAGTGATGAACAGGAAGATGATAGTATCCATATTGTAGTTCAATTCGAGATCTTTCATTCTACCTATCATGTCGGTTTCCCAATAAGGAATGCCTGCTATCTGAGCTGGAAGCGGAAACAAAAGTTGATTATTCAAAATAAACAAAATGAAAAAAACCTCAACAACAAACAACAAAAACAACAAAAACAACAACACACATACACGTTTCGAGAAAAAAATCCCAAAAACATCATACCCCCAACATAACCCACACCCTAAAAAAAACCCCAAACAACTTACATCCCCCGCCCCCCTCCTCTCCCAATGTACACCACACCCTCCAATGTACACCACACCCTCCAATGTACACCACACCCTCCAATGTACACCACACCCTCCAATGTACACCACACCCTCCAATGTACACCACACCCTCCAATGTACACCACACCCTCCAATGTACACCACACCCTCCAATGTACACCACACCCTCCAATGTACACCACACCCTCCAATGTACACCACACCCTCCAATGTACACCACACCCTCCAATGTACACCACGCCCTCCAATGCACACCACACCCTCCAATGTACACCACACCCTCCAATGTACACCACACCCTCCAATGTACACCACACCCTCCAATGTACACCACACCCTCCAATGTACACCACACCCTCCAATGTACACCACACCCTCCAATGTACACCACACCCTCCAATGTACACCACACCCTCCAATGTACACCACACCCTCCAATGTACACCACACCCTCCAATGTACACCACACCCTCCAATGTACACCACGCCCTCCAATGTACACCACACCCTCCAATGTACACCACACCCTCCAATGTACACCACACCCTCCAATGTACACCACACCCTCCAATGTACACCACGCCCTCCAATGTACACCACACCCTCCAATGCACACCACACCCTCCAATGTACACCACACCCTCCAATGTACACCACGCCCCCCAATGTACACCACACCCCCTAACGTACACATGGTCTCAGCAACCCGTTGTTTCAAGAACCTGCGGTTGTTATGGAGACCAACGAACCTTCTGACGTCACACGGCCACACATTCAAGGTCTTTGGATACCCCAAAGCGATCCACTCTCCCATCACCTCCCCCACCCCCCCCGCCAAGTTCACGCCAGCGCAGTTCATGCCCACCGCCACAAAATAGTTGTGCAGCTGTTGGAAGGGTGAATTGGAGAATGAATTGGAAAGGTGAATTAGAGTGGTGAATTGGAAAGGTGAATTGGAGTGGTGAATTGGAGTGGTGAATTGGAGGAGTGAATTAGAGGGGTGAATCGGAGGAGTGAATTGGAGGGGTGGATTGGAGGGGTGGATTGGAGGAGTGAATTGGAGGGGTGGATTGGAGGGGTGGATTGGAGGGGTGAATTAGAGGAGTGAATTGGAGGGGTGAATCGGAGGGGTGGATTGGAGGGTGATGTGAGATTTGGTTGTTATAGAAATGGGTTGATGGAGTGCCGATGGCCGAGTTTCCCATAAACCCTCCTCTCACAAACCCCCCATAAACCCCCATAAAACCCCCATAAACACCTGTCATCCATCATGGACCCCCATAAACCTCTCTATACCTACCATAAAACCCTCATAAACCCCCAAAAATTCCCCATTAAACCCCATAAACACCCATAAACCCCCATCAATCCTCCTCCCACCTCTGGCACAATGCCTAGAATTGGTTTTCCATCGGGGGTGAAGCTCTCTTGCCCGGTGTGCAGCGACTGAGCTCTGACGTCATGCAGGAAAGGAATCCTGTGTAACACCTCGTGCAACTGGTGGTCTGGGGGTTGAAAGGGTGGTTGGAGTGGGTGTTTAAGGGGGTGGTTGGGGTGGGTTTTTATAGTGGGTGTTTGAGGGAGTGGTTGGGGTGGGGGTTTGAGGGTTGTTTGGGGGTTGTTTGAAAGATGTACGTAGCGAAGGGATGTGATTTTGAAGTGGGAAAGTGTTGAATGTAAGGTATTCATTGGAGAAAGTGAAGTTCATACATATTACATAACAAAAGCACACACACACACACACACACACACACACACACACACACACACACACACACACACACACACACACACACACACACACACACACACACACACACAAACACACACAAACACACACACACACACACACACACAGACACACACACACACATACACACACACACACACACACACACACACACACACACACACACACACACACACACACACACAAACACACACACACACACTCACAAAAACGATCCCAATCTTCTTCTTGCGTTTTGAATTCCAAATCTTTGGGAGTTCCGTAGTGGAAGCGAGGTTTGCTGAAGGGAGGAAAACCACCTGATGGATGGATGGATGGGTGGATGGATAGATGGAGGGTTCGATGGATGGATGGATGAATGGATGGGTGAATGACAGGATGGATGGATGGATGGCTAGATGAATGGATGAATGAATGGATGGATGGATGAATGGATGGATGAATGGATGGATAGATGGATGGATGGATGGATGAATAGATGAATGGATGGATGGATGGATGAATATATGGATGGATGGATGGATAGATGAATAGATGGATGGATGGATGGATGAATGGATGGATGAATGGATGGATAGATGGATGGATGGATGGATGGATGGATGGATGAATGGATGGATGAATGGATGGATAGATGGATGGATGGATGGATGAATAGATGAATGGATGGATGGATGGATGGATGAATGAATGGATGGATGAATGGATGGATAGATGGATGGATGGATGGATGAATAGATGAATGGATGGGTGAATGGATGGATAGATGGATGGATGGATGGATGAATAGATGGATACCTGCCAGGAGACATCCATCGTTTTCTCTGAAGTAGATGAAACCATCGTAGTCTCTGGTGACTGATGCATAAGAGAATTCTACATCATCCCAACCATCCACTCCTCCCAACCTTCCATCCATCCCAACCATCCACCATCCCAACCATCCACCCATCCCAACCATCCACCCATCCCAACCAACTCATCCCAGCCATCAATCCATCCCAACCATCCACTCATCCCAGCCATCCACCTTTGCAAAGAACCAATCACACAGCCACTCATGAAACTACCAACCGCATTCCATCCTTCCAAACCCCTCCCTTCCACGAACTACCCTACTAATTCACTCCTCAATAACTCACTTCCTAATCTGCAAGTCAACCATGCATCTTCAAACCATCCAGCCATGCAATTCACTCAATCCACACCACCACACCCCCACACCACCACACCACCACACCACACCACCCCACCACCCCACCACCACACCACCACACCACCACACCACCACACCACCACACCACCCCACCACCCCACCACCACACCACCACACCACACCACCACACCACACCACCACACCCCCACACCACCACACCACCACACCACACCACCACACCACCACACCACCACACCACTCACAAGGGATCGTATTGGGAGTTTCATCTTCCAGCATGTCGAGAGTGGTGGTGGTCATTTCGGAGAGGGGGAAGGAGTGGACTGGGATGTTCACTCCGTAGGGCCACGTTTTCTTCGCTAACTCTCTCGCCCACTGGAGTGGAATGAGGATGGTGGAAGGGTGGGAGGTGATGAAGGAATGGGGTGATGATGGTGATGAGAGAGGATGAAGTGGTGTGCGGTGAGAATGAAGAGAGGTGGAGTGATGAAAAGAAGGAAGAGAAGGAGTGATGAAGAGGAGGAAGAAGAGGAGTGATGAAGAGGAGGAAGAGAAGGAGTGAAGGAATCATATATCACATGTCACGTCACATCACATCGTACCGTGTAGAATGGTAAGTGCGACCACGCAGCATTTTATATCATCACATGACATAAGAAAATATTCAACCGTATCACACCTCCCTTCTTCCCTGTCAATCACACCTCATTACGTCATGGCACCCTATTACGTCACATCCTTCGATTAGGTCACAGCACCTGTCCAGTGGCGTTGACAAAGCTATCACAAGCCACCTCCCCCCTCTCCGTGGCCACCTTCACCACCCTCTTGGCCTGTACCTCCACCCTTTCCACCTCACACCCCTCCACAAACTTCACTCCTGGGAAGGGAAGTGGGAGGAGGGGTGGGAGGTGGGAAGAGAGGAGGGAAGTGGGAGGAGGGAAAAGAGGAGGGAGGTGGGAGGAAGAAAGAGAGAAGGGAGGAGAGAGGAGAGGAGGGAGGTGGGAGGAGGAAAGAAATGGGTGGGAAGTTGGTAGAAAGGGAGTGGAAAAGTTAGGGGTAGAGTGATTGGTGGAGGGAGTGGTGAAAGGATAGTAAAGAGGCTTGTGTGGTTGGAGAGTGCGTGCCGATGAACAATGTTTGCGATGGTGGAAAAATAATTATGATGATAATTTGAATTATTATATTTACCATTAATAAAACGAAATAAGATGGAAAATATTGTTGATGAACGAGTAAAAATGAAGGACCCTTCTTCTTGCTGAGTTTTATCAACACATCAAGGAGTTTCTGAGAGTCCAAGCAGGCGTCTGAAGGTATAAACATACCCCCCTGTGAGGAAGAGGAGGAGGAGGAGGAAGAGGAGGAGGAAGAGGAAGAGGAGGAGGAAGAAGAGAAGGAAGAGGAGGAAGAGGAGGAGAAGGAGGAGGAAGAAGAGGAGGAAGAAAAGAAAGAGGAGAAGAAGGAGAAGGAGAAAGAAAAGGAGGAGGAGGAGGAGGAGGAGGAGGAGGAGGAGAAAGAGGAGGAGGAAGAGGAGGAGGAAGAGGAGGAGAAGGAGGAGGAGGAGGAGGAGGATGCCACGAACCAGCAAATCATCAGTCCTCATATGGGGGAAGTCGTACTTGATCTGGTCTGTTGGCAAAAACTCCCCCTCCACCCCAAACATCCTGGTGTTGGTGGTGGTGAAATGGTGGTGATGGTGCCGGTGGAGTGGTGAATAGTGGTGATGAAATGGTGGTGATGGTGGTGGTGCTGATGAGTGGTGGTGGTGGTGCTGATGAGTGGTGGTGGCGGTGGTGGTGGTGGAGTGGTGGCAGTGGTGGTGGTGGAGTGGTGGCAGTGGCGGTGGTGGTGGTGGAGTGGTGGCAGTGGTGGTGGTGGAATGGAGTGGTGGCAGTGGTGGTGGAATGGAGTGGTTTTTGTAATGATTATTTATTTTTTAATGTGTTAGAAACCCTCATCATGACTTTCCAGTTTGGTGATCCTATCTTCCATGTTAACCACGAAATGAATGGAAAATTTTCATTATTATTTCAGTTATTTAGAATATAATAATAAATTTTTATTAATTAATTATTATTATTATTATTATTATGGTCACCGACTCAGCCATGATTAATGATCTTTTGTAGGAGGCTACTCGGTCCCTGCTTCGACACAGATTCAACGAACCACATATCTGCCAACCTGGTGGTGTTGCCGTTGTTGTTGCTGTTGTTGTGGTGTTATTGTTGTTGTTGTGGTGTTGTTGTTGTTGTTGTGGTGTTGTTGTTGATGTTGTCCTGGTTGTTGTTGTAATGTTGTTGTGTAGCGGTGTTATTGTTGTGTTGCAGTTGATGTTCTTAGGTAGTGTTTTTGTAGTTGGTGTTTTGTTGTTGTTGTTGTGGTTGATGTGGTTGATGTTTTAAGGTAGTGTTGCTGTGTCGTTGTGATAATGTCTCCATTGTTGTTTGGGGGGTGTTTTGTTATTATTGCCAACACCATCACCACATACCACCACCCTGTTCCTTAATCACACCATCACCACAAAACCACCACATATCACCCACCAAAATACTACCTTTCTAAAAATTTCCACCAATATTACCTCCACCATGCCACCACAACATCCCACCACACCACACCACACCACACCACACCACACCACACCACACCACACCACACCACATCACACCACACCACACCACACCACACCACACCACACCACACAACCACACCACCACACAACCACACCACCACACAACCACACCACCACACAACCACACCACACCACACTATGCCCCACAACCACACCACACCACACCACACCACACCACACCACACCACACCACACCACACCACACCACATCACACCACACCACACCACACCACACCACACCACACCACACCACACCACACAACCACACCACCACACAACCACACCACCACACAACCACACCACACCACACTATGCCCCACAACCACATTACACCACACCACACCACACCACACCACACCACACCACACCACACCACACCACACCACACCACACCACACCACACCGCACCGATGTCATGTCCAGCATCATGAAATTCCTTGTACAACTGGTAGCTTTTGTTCACCAGCTGAGTTTCCACCAGAGTTCCTCTGGTCTGACTCACCACCCCGGATGCTATCCAGGGAGAGGTGCTACCAAACCTTTGGAGCAAGTTGGTTCAACAAATGAGGAAACCAGGATAGAGAGGTTGCTAAGCAACTAATGGTTAAAAGTGCATTGAAAAATAATCATGGTGAAGAGATTGAGTAGCTTGAGGTGGGTGTTGTGTATTAATTTATCTAATGGATGACCTATTGAAAAAAGTTTCATTGATTTGTGAATGAAATATTGAGTTTCAGAGGGTTCCTGATGTGCTGATGCAATGGAGGTTTGTATTACTCAGAAACATTGTCTTTGAAGACTTTCACTCGATGAGTTGCTAAGTGGTTTGAGCGGATTGGATGCTTTTAAGTGGTTTGAGGTCATCTTTGAAGTGTATGAAAAGTGTAAAAGTTCAGATAATTTTTTCAAAAGAATTTTTATGGAAAGTTGGAAGATGTTTCAAAAAATGTTCACCAAAGTTTAAAATTTTTTGAGTGACTTTTAAGTGTTGACAGCTTTTTTTTCAATTGAAAACTAAAATTCAGAAAAATTGTTTTAACTCACAATTCATATTATCAAATATGAATTGTGAATTTCATGAAAACACAAAGCGAATGTCAGAAAAGGTTGTTGAATATTATAAAATGTTGACTTTTCTTTTTCAAGGACAAGGACATTAGTAACTCCTTGGTTGGCAAGGTGATATGCTATTGAGCAGGCGATGACACCACCTCCAGCAATAATGACGTCTGCTTGACTTGGCAATGACTCCGATTGAGGTGAATTTTTTTCATTGCAGAAATATTTACAATTCTTTGGTAAAAATTTTTTTTCTAATTTTGAATACAAATTTCGCGAGTAATTTGCTTTTGTTACTAATTTATACATTTCAATGTTATAACTTTGCATTAATATCTGAACGACATTCTGTTCGCCTTTAAAGTAAATTAACTTTTAAATTCTGACTTTTTTGAAAAAGTGTTACTTGAAAATAGACATTTTAAAAAAAATTTTGAAGTAAAATTTATTAAAAAAAAATTTTTTTCTGTTTTTTTTTTTGCAAAAGCAAAACCCCGTTGTCTAGAGAACATGTCAAGACAAGCTAGTTAAATGTACAGAGGCATGAGAAAAAGGCTGTTTTTATGAAACGAATTTTGATTTAAAAGAATATAAAAATAAACTTGATATTTAAAAAATAAATACACAACTTCAACTCAAAAACATTTTTCACAACGATAGCATGAATGTTTTATCACATATTTTTGAATTCATTGGCTCACAGAAGATAGCATCTGTTGCGTATTGATCACACGTTGCCGGTGCAGAAGTTTCTCTACTGAAACTAATAGCAAAGCACATCACAAAAAGTCATCAAACTACCCTTCCAATCAGGTGATAACATATAAATTAAATTTTTTTATTATAAATTATTTTAAATTATTTTTGGTGACTTTTGAAGTCTGACAACTACGACACCAATAACATCAACAACAACAACAACAACAACAACCACAATAACAGTAAAATGTTAAAAACGAAGTGTAACAAAGATCACATCAACGTCTTCTAAAACGCCAACAACATCAGCAACAACAACATCAGCAACAACAAAACTAACGATAAAACCTACGTTCGAAAACCAACAAGAAAGTGACGACTCCAACAACAACTCCAAATGAATCAGTTACAAAAACACCAACATCAACGACTGCAACAATGTTGACCACAACATCAACGACTGCAACAATGTTGACCACAACATGAACGTCAACTTCCAGTTCCACTATTAACATAATTTACAACAACCATAACGGTTACAACAACAACAACAACACAACAACAACCACACAACAACAACAACAGCAACACAACAACAACACTAGCAACCACAACAACACAACAACAAAACTAACAACAAAAACAAAACAACAACAACACAACAAAAAAAACACAACAACACAACAACAACAAAACAACGATACTAGCAACAACAACAACAATGTTGAAGTTGAAGCTGGAAGTTTTATGTCACATCAACATCAAGTCCAGCAGGGCCTGGGATAGGGTGGTGTTCTCGCATGAGGTGATGATAATGATTATTTATATTGTTTCAATTATTTTAAATAATTAAACGATAAATCAATTATTTATATGTTTTTCCACATATATATCTTAAAATAAATGAATATTTTCGTCTAAAAATAGATAGCTTCATAAGTATATAAATACATTTGAAATCTTCCTATTTATAGAACGTGATGTTATTGGCTGAGAAGGATGCCTCATTAATATTCATGGAGTCAGGCAAGTTGGCCACTCTGGGCAACAAGCATCTCTCAAGCCTCATTTGCCACTCCATCCTCCTCAACATCTCCAACAACGGTGTTGTTGTTGTCATTGTTGTTGTTGTTGTTGTTGTTGTTGTTGTTGTTGCTGTTGTTGTTGTTGTTGTCATTGTTGTTGTTGTTGTTGTTGTTGCTGTTGTTGTTGTTGTTGTTGTTGCTGTTGTTGTTGCTGTTGTTGTTGTTGTTTTTTATCCAAACTCCTCCCCCCCAGGCAACTTCCTGGGAGGGATGGATGAGGAGGGGGGCATATTTTTATGGGATAAGTTCTCTGACGTAACGAGGAGCATTCCAGGACTCCGCCTTTTCTCCTCCTCCCCCTCTCGAACCTTCTTGTCAGGTTACCATCCCTAAGCACTTCTTTATCATTAAAAGTTCATTTTGGTTGATAAATAATTTATTTAATGATAAACATTTCGATAATGAGATCGAAATATTTCCATGATAATCCTAAAACATTGATAATTTAATAATAATAATAATAATAATAATAATAATAATAATAATAATAATAATAATAATAATAATAATAATAATAATAATAATAATAATAATAATAATAATAATAATAATAATAATAATAATAATAATAATAATAATAATAATAATAATAATAATAATAATAATAATAATAATAATAATAATAATAATAATAATAATAATAATAATAATAATAATAATAATAGTTTCACAACATTAATAATATAATATAATAATGATAATTTTACAACTTTAATAATATAATATAATAATAATAATTTTACAACATTAATAATATGAAGTAATAAAAATAGTTTTAAAAATATTTATTCAGAGCCAGGCATTTCACTGCCTTACTTGTCCATCTCAGACACAGGCCTTTCTCTATTGGTCATCAACTCAGCCTATCAGGTGTTCGTATGGATAGCTGACGACGTTAATTGGCTGGAGGAGAATGTAGGAGCGGGGCAAAGGATGTTCGAAAAGGCCAATGAAAAAAAAGTATTGCTGGGTGGGTGGAGCTTGGTGACCAGCCTGCAGCCAATAGAAATGCCCTCTTTCGAAAATGTTGAAACTTGCATGGACTCTGTGTTTGACTTCAAAGATGGCGTTAGAAGGGGGGGTGAAGAACCACAACCACACTACCACACCACACCACACTACACCACACAACCACACCACGCCACAACCACACCACACCACACCACACCATACCACAACCACACTACCACACCACACCACACCACACCACACTACACCACACCACACTACACCACATAACCACACCACGCCACACCACACCACACCACGCCACGCCACACAACACCACACCACACCACAACCACACCACACCAAACCACCACAGAGCACAGGCCACTACAACAGAACAGTGATCTGCTACTACCACAACCACCTCCTGCGACTTTCTTCCCTCCTCGTCCTCTTCAACCAACAACACCACATCCTCCACACCCACAAGTCACTTTTGCTTTCACAAACCTCTCAAATCATTTTTCTACCAAAATTATTGCGTGGGATTAACTTTTAAATATTATTTATTATTTTTTTTGTAATTAAAATTCACTTTTTTGAAACTTCAAATACTGGGACAGAGAACCAAGATTCAGGGCGTATTGGAAACAGCACTCCTATTCGTTAGCTTCTCTGGGCAGCTCCAGCCAATCACAAGCTTCCATCCAACCTCTCCAGCCAATCAAAGAAATTGGCGCGTTGCTGTGCAGGGTGAGCAGGGATGGACAGACGGTTGCCATAGTGATGAACCAGGCCACCAACAGTCACGTGCTTTTCGTGTCTTCTTGCTTGTCCGTCTCCTTGTCCTCCTCCGTCCTCCTCAACAACAGCATCTCTGGCAGGCGTGGCAGGTAGGGTCGAACAGATTTTTTCAGGTTTTTTCAAGTTTTTTTTCTTTTTATCCAACCCTCCCTCCATCCAACCTTCCCCTCTCACCTTACACCCACCCTCCATCCAACCTTCCCTTTCCACCTTACACCCACCCTCCATCCAACCTTCCCCTCCCACCTTACACCCACCCTCCATCCAACCTTCCCCTCCCACCTTACACCCACCCTCCATCCAACCTTCCCTTTCCACCTTACACCCTCCCTCCATCCAACCTTCCCCTCCCACCTTACACCCACCCTCCATCCAACCTTCCCCTCCCACCTCACACCCACCCTCCATCCAACCTTCCCCTCCCACCTTACACCCACCCTCCATCCAACCTTCCCCTCCCACCTTACACCCACCCTCCATCCAACCTTCCCCTCCCACCTTACACCCTCCCTCCATCCAACCTTCCCCTCCCACCTTACACCCACCCTCCATCCAACCTTCCCTTTCCACCTTACACCCTCCCTCCATCCAACCTTCCCCTCCCACCTTACACCCACCCTCCATCCAACCTTCCCCTCCCACCTCACACCCACCCTCCATCCAACCTTCCCCTCCCACCTTACACCCACCCTCCATCCAACCTTCCCCTCCCACCTTACACCCTCCCTCCATCCAACCTTCCCCTCCCACCTTACACCCTCCCTCCATCCAACCTTCCCCTCTCACCTTACACCCACCCTCCATCCAACCTTCCCCTCCCACCTTACACCCACCCTCCATCCAACCTTCCCCTCCCACCTTACACCCACCCTCCATCCAACCTTCCCCTCCCACCTTACACTCACCCTCCATCCAACCTTCCCCTCCCACCTCACACCCACCCTCCATCCAACCCCTCCCACCTCACACCCACCCTCCATCCAACCCCTCCCACCTCACACCCACCCTCCATCCAACCCCTCCCACCTCACACCTACCACCCTTCTCAGCAGGCACCACTGGGTGACTTCAATCACGTGGTTACACAACGATCTTTTCATAGGCACCATAAACGGCCTGGGAAGCGTCAACATCCTGTCACGCTTCGGCGACCTGGTTGCCATGGTTACCAGTGGACTTACTTCCCAGCCTGTCACGTGCTATGGCTTGTCTTTGCACCCTCTTGTGTACATGATGTGAGAGGGGGGGTGTAGGAAGTGTGTGTGGTGGGAGGTGGGTGAGGTGGGGAATCTTCAATATCATCCTATCCACTCACCCACTCTCCCATCCATCCATCTACTCACTCATCCACTCATCCACCCATCCACCCACCCATCCATTCATCCATCCATCCACCAAACCACCCATCCATCCAACCACCCATCTACCCACAATTCCACCCGCCCTTTTACCCACATACCCACCCACCCATCCACCCACCCACCCATCCACCCAACTACCCACACACCCTCTCATTCAGAGACGATGAGTCAGCATCTTCAGACAGGAGTTCCCCTCTCCTCCAACGCTTCTCCATCTGCTCCCACCCCTTCCGCCCTCTCCTCCTCTGCTCTGATGGACTCACCATCTCAGCCACCCACGTCACCAACAATCCCTCCTGCCTCCAACTCATGAGGTCTCTGTACTCCTCCTCCTCCTCCCTCCTTCCCCAGCATCATCGAATCATCAAGATTGCTTCTAAGGTTAAATCGCTTTGCTTGTTCTTGTTTTTTTTGTTGTTGTTGTGGTCAGTGTTGTTGTTGTTGTGGTCAGTGTTGTTGTTGTTGTGGTCAGTGTTGTTGTTGTTGTGGTCAGTGTTGTTGTTGTTGTGGTCAGTGTTGTTGTTGTTTCGCAG
>OX387260.1:7371789-7416789 GCA_947562095.1 Branchellion lobata
TCATCATCATCCTCATCACCATCATCACCATCATCATCATCACCATCATCATCATCATCATCATCATCATCATCATCATCATCATCATCCTCATCATCACCATCATCACCATCATCATTCCAGCAGAAACAGTACATCAATAAGGAGGTACAGACGTCGGATTGGGAGGATGAGGAGGAAGAGGATGGCGTGGTGGTTTTGTATAATGGAGAGTTGGTGGATGTGGGTGTGGGGGAGGAAGTGGGGGAAGGCAAGGATGGTGTGGTGATGGATGGAGGAATGGTGGAAGAAGGAGAGGAAAAAGAAGGAATGAAGGAAGAAGAAGATATGTTAAGAAATGAGGCAGATACTTCAGAAGTGTGAGCGCTGTACCCATTCATCTGTCCTTCCTCCATCTATCGATCTATCCATCCCTTCATCCATCCATTCATGCATGCATCCATCCATCCATTCATGCATCTATCCATGCATCCATCCATCCATTCATGCTTGCATCCATCCATCCATCCATTCTCCCATTCATGCTTGCATCTATTCATCCATTCATGCATCCATCCATGCATCCATCCATGCATCCATCTATGTATCCATGTACCAACTCATCAGGTTGGCGCCAGGAGTACTGCCAGGCAGTCATACAGACGGCAAAGCAATGAAAGAAACAAATACACAGACAGAAAAAAAGACATACCATCCACGCTCCACATCCCCCTTGCCTCTCACACCACGTGAGGACAAAAATGTGGGTCATGAAATTGAGGTCAAATCGAAAGGACTTGACCCAATTTTCAATGACAAAGACGCCATGTTGAGGCATGTACTGCAAATGACCGCAAGAGACGAAATGAAGAGGATAATGGAGGTGGGCAGCTTGTCTGTGTGTTTGTCTGTATGCTTGTCTGTGTGTTTGTCTGTGTTTTTGTCTGTGTGTTTGTTTGTGTGTTTGTCTGTGTGTGGTGTGTTCAGGTGTTTTTGCATCACCAAACCAGGCTCAGAACCACGGCCTCTTGTCCGTTATAAGCATGCTCAGTCTGAAAGAACAAACACAACTACCACCACCACCACCATCATCAGCACCACCACCCCCATCATCATCATCTCCACCCCATCAACCACCACCATCATCATCACCACCCCATCAACCACCATCATCATCATCACCGCATCAATCTGCCTATCACACCAGCAGAAAGTTAGTCTATAACGTCTACACACTCACCTCTGCTGATTATAATGGTGGTGGTGGTGGTGGTGGTGATGGTGGTGGTGGTGGTGGTGGTGGTGGTGGTGGTGGTGATAAGGGTGATTTTGCTTTGCGGCCTTTTGATGGGATGGTCACATCACACAGCAAGGTCAGTTCTCGAGTTCATTGAGGAAATCATTAACTTCTTCCTTATCAAGATTTTCAATGTCTTTCCGTTGAATATTATGTCTTTGGACAACCCTTTTTGATCGTTTCAATTATAATTTCGTTAAAATGTAGGTTTATTGGAATTAAAACATAAAATGATGTTTCAAAATATGAAAAATAAACAAACAAAACTAAAAAATGTTTTTTTCAAAATTAAAAGTTGGAAGAAGGTTGGAAGAGTGAGGAGGAGAGTTGTGATGAAGGTGGTCTCAAAGAAGGAGAAAAAATAAACAAAAACATCACAGCGTCCGTTACCAATGGCAACAAAATAAACATAAACAAGCTAAAAAGTAAACAAAGCCAATTGGTCGATGCACAAAACATCAACAATGTGAACATGAAGAGTGGCAAAGACACCTTCACGAACGAAGAAAACGGAAACGGAAGTGAAGAAGAAAACAACCAAATAAACATCAACAATAACAACAACAACAACAACAATAAACAAACTACAAACATACAACAACGAAACTCTCCAAACGGAAGCAACTGGAATTCCAGAAGCGCTATAAATAGCAGCTTCTCCATTCCACCAATCACAGCGTCCCTGGATGACCTGGATAACTTGATTGGTGGAAGAGAGATTTTGAGAATTCCTCTTTTCTTCCGCAAAACACGTGACCCTGTGTTGAAGGTTCCATGAATCCATTCACATTTCCATTCATAGTTTCCCGCTCTTTTTCCGATTAAAAAAAAAAAATAATTTTAATTTTTTCATTTTCAATTCCAACGAAATGAACAATTGAATTTATTCAATAACTCAAGCTTCGAACACTGATCCGTTGCAGTATGAGGCCCTGCTACTGGCTTTGAGGACCTTGAACGAAGAAAGTAACAACAACAGCAGCCACTACTACTACAAAAACAACAAAAACAACAACTACTACTACTACGGGAACAACAAGAAGAAATATGACGAAAACAACAATCATGATATATACAACAACAATAACAAATACAAAAACGAAAACAAAAAAAGCAACAATAACCTAATCAACACAAACAACAACACTAACCCCACCACCACCGCCGCCACCACCACCACTTGGCTCCGTAGCAAGCATGAAGGAGCTGGTTTACGTGGCGTTGCTGCTCTTGCTGCTGCTGTACAAGCCCACACCACTGACGCTTGTGGTGACTGTGTTGCTGCTGCTGGGTCTCTTTGTGGTCATCGTCAGGAATGTCACCAGGATGGTTATAGGGGAAGGGTGAAAAAGGGGGAAAGGGTGGGGTATGGAGGGGTGAAGGATGATGGAGTGAGGGGGGATGAAGGGGGGAGAGATGGAGTGGGGAGAAATGAGATAATGAAAAAAGATGGAGTGAATAAGAATAAGGTGAATGAGAATGGGGTGGTAAGAGAGGAAGGGGAGGATTGGGTGGGGAAGGATGAGATGGAGGGTGGAGTGGGGAAGGATGAGATGAAAGGTGGAGTGGGGAAGGATGAGATGGAGGGTGAAGTGGAAAAGGATAAGAGGAGGGATAGAGTGGAGAAAGATGGGATGGGAGGTGGAGTGGGTAATGATGGGATGGGAGGTGGAGTGGGGGATTGGACAGATTGGAACAATAAAATGGATGGAAAGACGAAAGAAAGAAAACATAAAAGAATCTTTGAAAAAAAAAAGAAAGAAATGAGAGAAGAAAGGATGGAGGGAGTGAGAGAAGGAAGGAGGGGAGGAGTGATAGAAGGAAGGAGGAGGGGAGTGATAGAAGAAAGGATGGATGAAGTGAGAGAAGGAAGGAAGGGGAGAGTGATAGAAGGAAGGAGGGAGGAAGTGATAGAAGGAAGGATGGATGAAGTGAGAGGAGGAAGAAAGGGGAGAGTGATAGAAGGAAGGATGGATGGAAATTTTTTGTTTCCAGTCAAGTTACCGAAGGAGGCAACTTTTGAAGAAAAGAAAAAGAAGAAAATGAAAAACAGAAATAATTACGTCACCGAAAATAAGCACTGTGACGGTGCTTGTGATCTTGTAAACAATCAGTACAACTCAAACATAAACAACAGCAACAAAAATATTAGTATGCTTACTAGATATATAAATAACAACAACAATGAAAATAATAATAATAATACAAACAACAACAACAATAATAATACAAACAACAACAACAATTATAATACAAACAACAACAATAATAATGACAACAATGACAACAACAAAGATAATGACAACAATGACAACAATGACAAGGACAGGCGAAAGAACAACAAAGACGACGACAGCAACGACACCGGAAAGAGGTGTGATGACGATTTGGAGGTGTTGAAAGTCGGGGGTGGAGTTCCTCTGAAGCTGCTGACTCTGCCCACCAACAAGCACCAACAACTGCAACAACAAACAACACAACAACAACAACAACACTACTTGAAAGAGAGGATTCCCTTGTTGTTGGAACAGCAACGATTTTTGTTGGGACAAACAACAACAGCAACAACAACAACAACAATACATGGTAAACAACAACAACAGACAACAACTACGTGCAGGCCACAGGAGCAACATTTTATTATTTGCAAGCCACAGCCACAACTGGCGATCGTTTGCAAGGCGAGGAAAAGTGAAAAACAGTTTTATCCTTTCACTGCCGAACAAAAGAAAAATCTCCATCAAAAACTGCATCAGCTCACTCTGCAACAAAAACAACAACTTGCATCTCAACAACAACAAAAAGCTTTCCTACTGAAACCACGAAAACAACAACAACAACAACAGCCTTCCGTGTTGCTCAACTACAAGGAGGCACCAGCAGAGGTGGTCAGGGCGCCTCTTCTCAAAAAGTCAAGCAGCTCCAAGCAGTCAAGCAGCTCCAAGCAGACAAGCAGCTCCAAGCAGACAAGTGTGACAGTCGATGAGGTAGCAAAGAGAAGCGATGACGAAAGGAAGAGAAAGAAATCAGCGTCAAGGAAGGACGATCGGGCAGCGAGGCAGGAGGACCTCAGGAGGTTTGAAGACCACTCATCCACCAAGCAAGCTTTCCAGGCCTCTGAAGCACCTTCGTCATCGCAGCGTGGAAGGCCTTCAAGCGTGGAAGAGTCCAACGTCAGTGACGTCACCTCGAATGATGTGTCAATGGCTGCAGGAGGCGGTGTTAGGAAAGATTCAAAGAGCGATAATAAGAAAGTTTCAGGAAACCTTGAAGCAAATGTTCCAGAGGATGTCGTGGCAGTGGAACAAAGCCTCGAAAACAACTTAGTGGAACAAGAAGACATGAACAACCATGCCAATCAAGGTGGGTTAGGTGCCAATCAAGGTGGGTTAGGTGCCAATCAAGGTGGGTTGGGTGCCAATCAAGGTGGGTTGGGTGCCAATCAAGGTGAGTTGGGAGCCAATCAAGGTGGGTTGGGTGGCAATCAAGGTGCAGTGATTAATTAAAATGGAAAATTGAGATTCTACCCACCCACCCTCACACCCCCCTTCACCTACACCCCACCCTCTTCCCTAGGAACCAGAGTGGTGCTGGTGATGAACAACACATTTCCACCAATCCAACCACCCACTCTACCACCCACCCTACCACCCACCCTACCACCCACCCTACCACTCACCCCCTGCTGTCCCTCTCAACTCCACTACGTTGCTGCCACCTTCGACATCCCTGACCAACTCAACGTACCTGCCCATCCTCCTCATATCCCATCCTTCCTGCTCATCCTTCTCATATCCCATCCTACCTGCTCATCCTCCTCATATCCCATCCTACCTGCCCATCCTCCTCATATCCCATCCTACCTGCCCATCCTCCTCATATCCCATCCTACCTGCCCATCCTCCTCATATCCCATCCTACCTGCTCATCCTTCTCATATCCCATCCTACCTGCCCATCCTCCTCATATCCCATCCTACCTGCCCATCCTCCTCATATCCCATCCTACATGCTCATCCTCCTCATATCCCATCCTACCTGCTCATCCTCCTCATATCCCATCCTACCGGCTCATCCTCCTCATATCCCATCCTACCTGCTCATCCTCCTCATATCCCATCCTACCTGCCCATCCTCCTCATATCCCATCCTACCTGCTCATCCTCCTCATATCCCATCCTACCTGCCCATCCTCCTCATATCCCATCCTACCTGCTCATCCTCCTCATATCCCATCCTACATGCTCATCCTCCTCATATCCCATCCTACCTGCTCATCCTCCTCATATCCCATCCTACCTGCCCATCCTCCTCATATCCCATCCTACCTGCTCATCCTCCTCATATCCCATCCTGCCTGCCCATCCTCCTCATATCCCATCCTACCTGCTCATCCTCCTCATATCCCATCCTACATGCTCATCCTCCTCATATCCCATCCTACCTGCTCATCCTCCTCATATCCCATCCTACCTGCCCATCCTCCTCATATCCCATCCTACCTGCTCATCCTCCTCATATCCCATCCTACCTGCTAATCCTCCTCATATCCCATCCTACATGCTCATCCTCCTCATATCCCATCCTACCTGCCCATCCTCTTCATATCCCATCCTACCTGCCCATCCTCCTCATATCCCATCCTACCTGCTCATCCTCCTCATATCCCATCCTACATGCTCATCCTCCTCATATCCCATCCTACCTGCTCATCCTCCTCATATCCCATCCTACCTGCTCATCCTCCTCATATCCCATCCTACCTGCCCATCCTCCTCATATCCCATCCTACCTGCTCATCCTCCTCATATCCCATCCTACCTGCCCATCCTCCTCATATCCCATCCTACCTGCCCATCCTCCTCATAGCCCATCCTACATGCTCATCCTCCTCATATCCCATCCTACCTGCTCATCCTCCTCATATCCCATCCTACCTGCTCATCCTCCTCATATCCCATCCTACCTGCTCATCTTCCTCATATCCCATCCTACCTGCTCATCCTCCTCATATCCCATCCTACCTGCCCATCCTCCTCATATCCCATCCTACATGCTCATCCTCCTCATATCCCATCCTACCTGCTCATCCTCCTCATATCCCATCCTACCTGCTCATCCTCCTCATATCCCATCCTACCTGCTCATCCTCCTCATATCCCATCCTACCTGCTCATCCTCCTCATATCCCATCCTACCTGCCCATCCTCCTCATATCCCATCCTACCTGCCCATCCTCCTCATATCCCATCCTACCTGCCCATCCTCCTCATATCCCATCCTACATGCTCATCCTCCTCATATCCCATCCTACCTGCTCATCCTCCTCATATCCCATCCTACCTGCTCATCCTCCTCATATCCCATCCTACCTGCCCATCCTCCTCATATCCCATCCTACCTGCTCATCCTCCTCATATCCCATCCTACCTGCTCATCCTCCTCATATCCCATCCTACCTGCCCATCCTCCTCATATCCCATTCTACCTGCTCATCCTCCTCATATCCCATCCTACCTGCCCATCCTCCTCATATCCCATCCTACCTGCTCATCCTCCTCATATCCCATCCTACCTGCCCATCCTCCTCATATCCCATCCTACCTGCTCATCCTCCTCATATCCCATCCTACATGCTCATCCTCCTCATATCCCATCCTACCTGCTCATCCTCCTCATATCCCATCCTACCTGCCCATCCTCCTCATATCCCATCCTACCTGCTCATCCTCCTCATATCCCATCCTGCCTGCCCATCCTCCTCATATCCCATCCTACCTGCTCATCCTCCTCATATCCCATCCTACATGCTCATCCTCCTCATATCCCATCCTACCTGCTCATCCTCCTCATATCCCATCCTACCTGCCCATCCTCCTCATATCCCATCCTACCTGCTCATCCTTCTCATATCCCATCCTACCTGCTAATCCTCCTCATATCCCATCCTACATGCTCATCCTCTTCATATCCCATCCTACCTGCCCATCCTCTTCATATCCCATCCTACCTGCCCATCCTCCTCATATCCCATCCTACCTGCTCATCCTCCTCATATCCCATCCTACCTGCCCATCCTCCTCATATCCCATCCTACCTGCTCATCCTCCTCATATCCCATCCTACCTGCTAATCCTCCTCATATCCCATCCTACATGCTCATCCTCCTCATATCCCATCCTACCTGCTCATCCTCCTCATATCCCATCCTACCTGCTCATCCTCCTCATATCCCATCCTACCTGCCCATCCTCCTCATATCCCATCCTACCTGCTCATCCTCCTCATATCCCATCCTACCTGCTCATCCTCCTCATATCCCATCCTACCTGCTCATCCTCCTCATATCCCATCCTACCTGCCCATCCTCCTCATATCCCATCCTACCTGTTCATCCTCCTCATATCCCATCCTACCTGCTCATCCTCCTCATATCCCATCCTACCTGCTCATCCTCCTCATATCCCATCCTACCTGCCCATCCTCCTCATATCCCATCCTACCTGCTCATCCTCCTCATATCCCATCCTACCTGCTAATCCTCCTCATATCCCATCCTACATGCTCATCCTCCTCATATCCCATCCTACCTGCTCATCCTCCTCATATCCCATCCTACCTGCTCATCCTCCTCATATCCCATCCTACCTGCTAATCCTCCTCATATCCCATCCTACATGCTCATCCTCCTCATATCCCATCCTACCTGCTAATCCTCCTCATATCCCATCCTACATGCTCATCCTCCTCATATCCCATCCTACCTGCTCATCTTCCTCATATCCCATCCTACCTGCTCATCCTCCTCATATCCCATCCTACCTGCCCATCCTCCTCATATCCCATCCTACCTGCTCATCCTCCTCATATCCCATCCTACCTGCCCATCCTCCTCATATCCCATCCTACATGCCCATCCTTTCTTTTTGTGATACTATATCATCTTTCGCTGCTGTCTCATGATATCATATAATCTTTCGCTGCTCTCATGATATCATATCATTTTTTGCTGCTGTCTCATGATATCATATCATTCTTTGCTGCTGTTTCAAGAATATAATTTTCAGTATCAATTTCATGTTATCGTTTGTACTGCTTGAGTGTCCTTGTCGCCCATATTTTCAGTATGCCAGTTCTTTGTGTAGCTCATTCTCCTCCTCCTCCTCCTCCTCCTCATCCTCTTCCTCCTCCTCCTCCTCTTCCTCCTCCTCCTCCTCCTCCTCCTCCTCCTCCTCCTCCTCCTCCTCCTCCTCCTCCTCCTCCTCCTCTTCCTCCTCCTCCTCCTTCTCCTCCTCCTCCTCCTCCTCTTCCTCCTCCTCCTCCTCCTCTTCCTCCTCCTCCTCCTCCTCCTCCTCCTCCTCCTCCTCCTCCTCCTCCTCCTCCTCCTCCTTTTCCTCCTCCTCCTCCTCCTCCTTTTCCTCCTCCTCCTCCTCCTCCTCTTCCTCCTCCTCCTCTTCCTCCTCCTCCTCCTCCTCCTCCTCCTCCTCCTCCTCCTCCTCCTCCTCCTCCTCCTCCTCCTCCTCCTCCTCCTCCTCCTCCTCCTCCTCCTCCTCCTCCTCCTCCTCCTCCTCCTCCTCCTCCTCCTCCTCCTCCTCCTCCTCCTCCTCCTCCTCCTCCTCCTCCTCCTCCTCCTCTCCACCACCACAGCATACAGACGCCAGGATACACGAGGCCAATAGTGCTTGCTTGCTTCTCAACCAGAAGATACAGGAGCTGGTGAACACAACGAATTAAAACCTCTGAAAATTTATATAATAATAATACTCATGAATAGTAATAATTATAGTAATTCCCATGAATAATAATAATAATAATAATAATAATAATAATAATAATAATATTAATAATAATAATAATAATAATAATAATAATAATAATAATAATAATAATAATAATAATAATAATAATAATAATAATAATAATAATAATAATAATAATAATAATAATAATAATAATAATAATAATAATAATAATAATAATAATAATAATAATAATGATAACAATAAGTTTTATTATTTACGTTATTTCGAGCTAACCCTTCTTCATTATAATACATATTAATAACTTCATTCTAATTGTAAATGCATTTTTATTAGTCAATTTTGTTGTTATCGTTATCATTATCTATTTTATTATTATCACCATTATTAAGTTTTCATTTATTATTATTTTTGTTGTTGTTGTTGTTGTTGTTGTTATCATTAAATAGATTAAAAACTATAATTATCTTACTATGCTTGATCATTCTTTCTTATTATGTTATACAATACAATACAATACAAAAAAGAATATTTTTATAGTGGCATTAACCCCATTAATAATGTTATTATCACAATTATCATTATTATCACTATTATCAATATGATTTGGTTTTTTTTTTTCAGATAAGTTTTCATTGTTTTTTCTTCTCTTTTTCATCTTCACAGGAAAAGAAGGCGTGCCTTAAAACAACCGAAAAATGTTGCGTTAAATTTCTAGATCAACAACAACAACATCCACAACAACAACAACATCTACAACAACAATGTCAACAACAAAAACATCCACAACAACAATGTCAACAACAACAACATCCACAACAACAATGTCAACAACAACAACATCAACAACAACATCAACAACAACAACAACATCAACAACAATGTCAACAGCAACAACAACAGCAACAACAACAGCAACGAATGTTTTTACAACAATTACTACAACAAACAATGCTGAGTTCTTCCATCAATCCATCCACCATCCACCCTTCTCCCATCCATCTTTCTACCCTCCATCCTTCTTCTGTTCTTCCATCTTCAACCACAATCCATCCATCTGTTGTTCATCCATCCACTATCCATCCATCCATCATCCATCTATCTACTGTACATCCATCTACTATAAATCCATCCACCATTCATTCATCCGTCCATCCATCCACCATCCAGCCTTCCTCTATTCTTCCATCTTCAACCACCATTCAGCCATCTGCCATTCATCCATCCACCATTCTTTCATCAACTATTCATCCATCCACCATCCATCCATCCACCATTCAGTCATCCACCATTCAGCCATCTACCATCCATCCATCCACTATTCATCCATCTTCCATCCATCCATCCACCATTCATCCATCTTCAACCGCCATGACTTCATCCCCCACAAAGACAACAGAATCCGCCACCAATGCACATTCACACCCCACCCTCACCTCCTCACCCCCCTTCCAAACCACCCACCTCTTCGTCCCCTCCATAAACCAACCCTCACCACCCAACCCCACCTCTTACCCCCTCTCCACGCAGCTCACATCGCTGGCAACCCAGCCTTTTTCATCTCCCACTCTTCCATTCTTAAGCGCTTTTTATCCCCCCTCATCCCTCATCCAACCAATCACGTGTCCTCCCCAACCAATCACATGTCCTCCCCAACCAATCACGTGTCCTCCCAATCCAATCACGTGTCCTTTTCAACCAATTACATGTCCTCCCCAACCAATCACATGTTCTCCCCAACCAATTCCATGCCCTCTTCAACCTATTTCCTGCTCTCCTCAACCAATTTCTTGCTCTCCTCAACCTATTTCCTGCCCTCCTCAACCTATTTCCTGCCCTCTTCAACCTATTTCCTGCCCTCCATCTCCAATGTTCTCCAACCTCCCAGCCATCGACATTTGTGACACGAACGAAAAAGAACACGTGACATCACAGATTAAATCGATGAACAAGCTGGCTGCGAACATCGAAAAGAACGTGTGCACAACAGCCGTTGCGTGTTGCACGAGTGAACAACAAAAACAACAACAACAAAAACAACTGCAACAAAATCTAGAATTACAAAAGCAACAGCAGAAACAGCAGATGCAAATGCAACAAGAACAACAAAATCAGCAACAACAGATGCAAGAACTGCAACAAAAACAGTTTCAACTGCAACAAGAACAACAAGAACAACAACAGAAGCTGCAACAAGAACAACAGCAACAACTTCAACAGCAACAACAACAACAGTTCCACCTCCAAAAAAAACAATTACAACTGCAACAACAACTGCAGGAACAACTAAAACAACAACAAGACAAATTTCAAAAACTTTTATGTCAACAACAAAAACAACAACAACAACACAAGGACGCTATTTTCAATCCTTCAAATCTCAATGATGAGCTCTTAGTCACTTTTCTCTGTGATGATGACGTCAAAACAACACCACGAACAACAAATGAACCTCAAACGTCAACAACAACAATCCAAACAGAAAAGAAAATTCAGACAGCAAATAAAATCCAAACATCAACAACAACACTCCAAACAACAACAACAACAAACCAAGCGAGAGCTTCACCAACGTCATCAACAAATGCACTTTTGAGTTCACCACGAACAACAGCAACAACACTTCAAGGAGCAATTGTTTCTTTCTGTGGCTCAACACCAACAACAACAACCCCACTGACGTCATTGACACCGCGAGCAACAACAACAACAACATTGACGCCGCAAGCATCAACAACAATGACACTAACTCCACAGCCGTCAATAGTAATCACAGAAACAACAGTGCAAGCCTTAAAGAAAGCACCAGTTACTAAGTCAACAATTTGTAGTCCTTGTGAGGAAATAATGGTGACTCCATCTCTTGCAACAACAACACAACAACAAAAAACAACACAACAACAAACAACACAACAACGAACAACACAACAAAAAACAACACAACAACAAACAACACCTAAACAACTCGTAAAAACGCCACAACAAAAAACATTCCAACAACAACCTTTAACACAGTTCCCACAACAACATACAACACAACCACAACAACATACAACACAACCACAACAACATACAACACAATCACAACAACAAACAATAAGACAACAAACAACGCTTAAGAATCCGTTAACAACAACACTTCCACAATCAGCAACACTCAAACTCAACAACCCTTGTCTTGACGGTCGGTTGATGGAAAAGATCCAGCTTCTCATACAAACACAACAACAACAACATCAACAACTGTTGAACAAACATCAACAACAAAAAAAACTTCAACAACAACACTCATGCAAACAATTGCAAAAACAAAAGTCTCAAGAAAAACTCATAAAACAACAACCATCACAACAAACAACACTAAATCAACAAACATCACAACAAACAACACTAAATCAACAAACATCACAACAACAAACCCCACAACAACAAGCATCACAACAACAACAACAAACCCCACAACAAAAAATACCACAACAACAAATACCACAACAACAACAAACCTCACAACAACAAGTATCACAACAACAGAAAACACCACAACAACAACAACAAAGCCACACAGCTCCCATAGTGGAATGTCAAAAGGTTTATCAACAAAGACTCATGCGACTACAACAACAGTCCAACTTGCAACAAATCATCACACAACAAGAAGAACTGCTACAACAACAACAATGTCAACAACAACAACAACAACAATGTCAACAACAACAACAATGTCAACAACAACAACAACAAAAATGTCAACAACAACAACAACAAAATGTTCAGAAACAACAAAAATCTTCTGTGAGTGTTTTATGTTGTTGTCAGTTTTTTTGTTGTTGAAGTAGGAAGAGAGGGAAACAAAGAGATAAAGAGAAGACACAAAAGTATGAAGAGTTAAGAGCAAGAAAGGGATGGAAGGAGGGAGGGAGGGAGGGAGGAGGGAGGAAGAGAGGGAGGGAGGGAGGGAGAGAGGGAGGGAGGGTGAGAGGGTGAGAGGGAAAGAGGGAGGGAGGGAGGGAAGGAGGGTGAGAGGGAGGGAAAGAGGTAGGAAGGGAAAGAGGGAGGGAAAGAAAGAAAGAGGGAGGAAGGGAGGGAGGAAAGGAGGGATGGAGAGAGGAAGGGAAGGAGAGCGGGAGGGAGGGAAGGAGGGAGGGAGGGAGGGAGGGAGGGAGGGAGGGAGGGAGGGAGAGAGAGAGGGAGGGAAAGAGGGAGGAAGGGAGAGAGGGAGGGAGAGAGGGAGGGAAAAATGGAGGGAGGGAGGGAAGGAAGGAGAGAGGGAGGAAAGGAGGGAGGAAAGGAGGGATGGAGAGAGGGAGGGAGAGAGGGAGGGAGGGAAAGAGGGAGGAAGGGAGAAAGGGAGGGAAGGAGGGAGGGAGGAATGGAGGAAAAGAGGGAGGAAGGGAGAAAGGGAGGAAGGGAGGGAGGAAGGAATGGAGGGAAAGAGGGAGGAAGGGAGAAAGGGAGAGAGGGAGGGAGGGAGGGGAAGAGGGAGGAAAGGAGGAAGGGAGGGGAAGAGGGAGGAAGGGAGAGAGGGAGGGAGGGAGGGGAAGAGGGAGGGAGGGAGGAATGGGGGGAAAGAGGGAGGGAAGATGGAGTGACAAGGAAAAAAAATGAGAAAAAAAAGTTTCAAAAAACCTTGAAAAATGAATATATACCCCCCCCCCTTACAGACGTTGGCAGATCGGCTGGAATGTGCGAGGAGGAGGAAGAGGATGATGATGGCGGAGGAGAGGGAGAAGATAGCGGGTGAACTGTTGAGGAAGATGAAGAGGGACAAGCTAGGTGATGAAGGGTGGTGGTGGTGGTGGTGGTGGTGGTGGTAGTGGTGGTGGTGGTGGTGGTGGTGGTGGTGGTGGTGGTGGTGGTGGTAGTGGTGATGGTGGTAGTGGTGGTGGTGGTGGTGGTGGTGGTGGTGGTGGTGGTAGTGGTGGTGGTGGTGGTGGTGGTGGTGGTGGTGGTGGTGGTGGTGGTGGTAGTGGTGGTGGTAAATTTATTAAGGATAATTTATTTTAATTAATTAATCAATTTATTAATTAAATTATTCAATTCTCAAACGATCACTCAATTAACCCTCCCACCACCGCACAGAACTTGACTGTTACCACAACGTCAAGAAGAAATGCACGGAGGCAGAGCTCACCACCCACTCAGACCACGAAATGCTCCTTTTTGGCGGGAAAAAAGTAGCGATGTGCGGTGAAATGAACAAAGTGTTCAATTGTGATTTAATTGGCTTGGTGAATAATAACAATGCTACTCAACATTCCTTGGAGAGGGAGTTCAACAAGGCTGTTAAAGGTGGGTGTTGTTGTTGTTGTGGATGTTGTTGTGGATGATGTGGTGGTGGGTGTTGTTGTTGTTGTGGATGTTGTTGTGGATGATGTGGTGGTGGGTGTTGTGGTGGTGGATGTTGTGGTGGTGGGTGTTGTGGTGGTGGATGTTGTTGTTGTGAATGATGTGGTGGTGGGTGTTGTGGTGGTGGATGTTGTGGTGGTGGATGTTGTGGTGGTGGGTGTTGTGGTGGTGGATGTTGTTGTTGTGAATGATGTGGTGGTGGGTGTTGTAGTGGTGGACGTTGTGGTGGATGTTGTGGTAGTGGGTGTTGTGGTGGTGGACGTTGTGGTGGATGTTGTGGTGGAATTTGTAGTGGGTGTTGTGTAGATTGGGTTGGGTAGGGTGGGTTGGGTAGGGTGTGTGGGGTGGGTAGGAAAGGTTGTGTGGGGTGGGTGGGATGGGTTGTGTGGGGTGGGTGGGATGGGTTGTGTGAGGTGGGTGGGATGGGTTGTGTGGGGTGGGTGGGATGGGTTGCTAATGAATTTATAAAGTTGATGCGATGATTTTGAAACACTTCCTCAATGTAACTTCTTTTTAATTAAACAAAAGCTGGAGATGGAGACGAAAAGAAGAAGGTGGCGAAAAAATCCTCGAAGAAGGCCAAATTCATCCCCGCTTTGGTCTACCCTGAATTGGGGATGTGAGTTGTGGCGGTGGCACCGGTGGTTGTTGTGGCTGTAGTTGCTGTGGCGGTGGTTGTTGTGGCTGTAGTTGCTGTGGCAGTGGTTGTTGTGGCGGTGGTTATGGTCGTGATGGTTGAGTGTGTTTGTAGTAAGTGGCTGCGGGATAAGCCTTAGTAGTAATAGTTATAATGAATTTGAAATGACTGTAGTGGGGTGGCTGTAATGATGGTGGAAGTGGCTGTGATGATGGTGGAAGTGGCTGTGATGATGGTGAAAGTGGTTGTGATGATGGTGGAGTAACTATAGTAGTGTTGAGTGACTATGCTATGAGGCAGTAATCGAGGCCACACACGGCCACACAAAAAATTGATGTATGACAGCAAATGTGGCTGTGGTGGCATTTAAGAGTGGCTGTGGTGGTGTTTGAGAGTGGCTGTGGTGGTGTTTGAGAGTGGCTGTGGCTTTATTGGAACGACAAACAGAATAAAGCATCAGAAGTGGGTGCCCAAGAGGAGGGAAACTTACGTTGAACGCCTGAAAAGAGTCAAAGAAGAAGTCGCCCGCTTCAAGGTCATGGTGGTGGTGGTGGATGTTGTGGTGGTGGTGGTTGTTGTAGTGGCTGTTGTAGGGTTGTTGTTTGTGGTGGCATTGTTTTGTGTTTCAATGTTTAATCCCACCATTACACACACAAATGGCCATCAACACCCGTGAGTCTGCAACAAACAAACACACGCACAAAGCAACACACACAAACACACGCACACAAACATTCACAGGTCAACCCTGCGCTAGCCGATAAGTGCTATTTTGATATAAAGAACGCAAAAAGTAAAATACAATGTGAGTGTTTATGAAATATACACATACATTTTCACGCACACACGCACACACTCGCACGCACACACACACACACACACACACACACACACACACACACACACACACACACACACACACACACACACACACACACACACACACACAAACACACACACACACTCAGATTTAGCGAAGCTGAATTCAACTAATAACGCCAGCCTCACTGGAGTTGCAGATGATGATGATGATGATGATGATGATGATGATGTTGCTGGTAATGGTGATGGTGATGGTGGGAAAAATTATAATGGTGGTGGCAATGATGATGATGAAGAGATCGGCCTGGGTGAGTCTTGCGTCAGTCCGCCGCTGGACCAATCAGAAGCGCGCAGAGCTTTCACCAACAACAATGCCCGTAGCGTTTCAGTCAACGAGGTTGAAATCAGAAATGCAGTAGCCAATAGGGTGGGAAGAGGAAAAAATGTGGAAGCCAGTAGAAATGGAGTATTCGAAACAAACGATTTGATTGGCTACACCGATCTGGTGGACGAAGATGATTTGTTGGCTGTGAATGGTAGCGTGCTCAGCGAGTGCATTGATTGGTCGGTGATTGATCAGCTGTGCCAAGACAACCAGTCGGTCGTCCAATCATCTTGAAGCGTTTGATCCTACGTGAAGTCACAAACGACATGGCGTTTTTTGAGTTCACGACAAAAGTTCAAATTTGTTCAATTCATGGAAGAGGAAAAACAAGTTGAAAACTTTTTAAAAATGGCAAATTAGATTATTGAGAATTGATCTTTTAGTCGCATCTTGCGAGTTGTTTTTGTTCGTAGAACTTGGCTTTAAAGAAAAAAACATTAGTTTTCGAGTTTTTAGTGGTGAAAGCAGCAAGGAGGTCGTTTCCATTGGCATCCGAACCAAACGAGGGCTTACTTAAAGATATATATATATATATATATATATATATATATATATATATATATATATATATATATATATATATATATATATATATATATATATATATATATATATATATATATATATATATATATATATATATATATATATATATATATATATATATATATATATATATATATAATATACAAATAAATATACATATACATATGAGATATATATATATAGAGATAGATAATTATAATTTAATGTAAAGATAGGGGTACACCATTATAAGTTGCCCTATTATGTCAATTGTGAACATGCGGATGAAGAAACAACACTAAAATGCATCATTAACTTTATTATTTAAGCTATTTTGAATTTATTACAGAGCTCGTTTGAAATTATGATGGAATAATTGATATTAAATTGATTAAATTGATTTTAATCGAAATAATGAAAAGAATTGAATGACAAAAACTTGCGAAAAGACAAAATGACTCCACCACCACTCAAACTTCATGTGGAAGACCAAGGAACCACCACCCACCAATCAACACCACCATAGAATTGAAACCACCCACCCACCCACCAATCACCACCACCCACCCACCAATCACCACCACCCACTCACCAATCACCACCACCCACTCACCAATCAACACCACCCACCCACCAATCAACACCACGCGCCAATCACCCCCATAGAATTGAAATCATAAGCTCAGCCCGGACCCAACCAGCGGGTTATTTGGGCAATCCACCACACAAACCACCACACAAACCACCACACAAACCACCACACAAACCACCACTCAAACCACCACACAAACCACCACTCAAACCACCACTCTTCCATCAACCTCTTCAACCTCCCTTCCTTTTCAACCAACCAACCATTCATCCATACATCATTCATCCATCATCCATCTATCCACCCATCCATCCATCCATCAACCCTTAATCTTCAACTTCCAAGTTTTCCAATTCATCCTCCACAATATCCAGGTCTTCACCATCAAAGAGGTTTTCATCGATCGCTCCATCACCCCCCCCAACTGCCCCCTCCTCACTGCCACCCTCTCCCGCCGTGTCTCCACCCTTCGTCTTGTCTTTCGCGAGGGATGGGTTGTGGGCTGGGTGGGTGGTTGGTTGAATGGTTGGGTGGTTGGCTGGATGGGTGGGTGGTTGGCTGGATGGGTGGGTGGTTGGTTGGTTAAAATTTTGAAGATCAAAAAGTGGTTGATTGAGAAAACGTGTGGTTTTGAGGAATGGGAAGAGAATATGGCATGGACGGTGGATTGAGCAGTTGACGAAGACCAAAAATTCTTGGCGAATTCTTTCAAATAAAATAAATTAAAAAAAAAATTTGATAGCATAATTTATTCGAAAAAGTAACAAAAAAGAAAAATGCTGGGAGTAAATGGAAGACGAGAGAGAGAATGGAAGATAAGAGAAAGAATGAAAGACAAAAGAAAGAATGGAAGACAAGAGAAAAAATGGAAGACAAAAGAAAGAATGGAAGACAAGAGAAAGAATGGAAGACAAAAGAAGGAATGGAAGACAAGAGAAGGAATGGAAGACAAAAGAAGGAATGGAAGACAAGAGAAAGAATGGAAGATAAGAGAAAGAATGGAAGACAAGAGAAAGAATGGAAGACAAGAGAAAGAATGGAAGACAAGAGAAAGAATGGAAAACAAAAGAAAGAATGGAAGACAAGAGAAAGAATGGAAGACAAGAGAAAGAATGGAAGACAAGAGAAAGAATGGAAGACAAAAGAAAGAATGGAAGATAAGAGAAAGAATGGAAGACAAGAGAAAGAATGGAAGACAAAAGAAGGAATGGAAGACAAAAGAAAGAATGGAAGACAAGAGAAAGAATGGAAGACAAGAGAGAGAATGGAAGACAAGAGAAAGAATGGAAGACAAGAGAAAGAATGGAAGACAAAAGAAGGAATGGAAGACAAAAGAAAGAATGGAAGACAAGAGAAAGAATGGAAGACAAGAGAAGGAATGGAAGACAAGAGAAAGAATGGAAGACAAGAGAAGGAATGGAAAACAAGAGAAAGAATGGAAGACAAGAGAAAGAATGGAAGACAAGAGAAAGAATGGAAGACAAGAGAAGGAATGGAAGACAAGAGAAGGAATGGAAGACAAAAGAAGGAATGGAAGACAAGAGAAAGAATGGAAGACAAAAGAAGGAATGGAAGACAAAAGAAAGAATGGAAGACAAGAGAAAGAATGGAAGACAAAAGAAGGAATGGAAGACAAGAGAAAGAATGGAAGACAAGAGAAGGAATGGAAGACAAAAGAAGGAATGGAAGACAAGAGAAAGAATGGAAGACATAAATTAAAAATTGATAGCTCACCGTCATTGGTGTGTCGGTTGCTAGGGGCGGTTGTGAGTGGGGAGGGGTTGGTTTTTAATTGGTCGGAGGTGAACATGGATAAGTCGATCTCCTTCACATCCACCCGTTCGCTCTCATTCTGATTGGATGGATGGATGAAAGAATGGTGGAAAGATGGATGGAAGGATGGGTGGAAGGATGGATGAGAGGATGGATGAAAGGATGGGTGGAAGGATGGATGGAAGGATGGATGAAAAGATGATGGGAGAATGATTAAAAAGAACATTGAGAAGTTTTTGAACAGAGCACTCCTCACCTCACTCAACCATGACCACCATCCACAACCACCACCCAACTCCCCCCCTTCCCCATTAGACCCTTTCTCATACATGTCAGTGTCCATCCATCACCCGCCCACAACATACCCCCGAACATCTTAAAACATAAAACATCTTCCCATCTCCATAAAACCAACCGTTCATCCACCATCCTTCTCAACCCCCACTCCACACCCCCTCCACAACCCTTCACACCCCCTCCACCTCCTCCACCCCCTTCATCCCCTCCACCCCTTCCACCTCTTCCACACCCCCTCCATCCCTCCACCTCCTCCACCCCCTCCACCTTATCCTCCTCCTCATCAGCTTCCCTCTCATACACATCAGCATCGGCCTCATCATCGTCTTGAATCATCAGGTCAGGGTTGAACTCAAACATCTCTTTGCCACTGATCTGCATGCATGGGTGGTGCATGCATGGGTGGGAGTGAATGGGTGGGTGGTGAATGGATAGGTGGTGAGTGGGTGGGTGGTGCATGGATGGATGGTGCATGCATGGGTGGTGCATGGGTGGGAGTGAATGGGTGGGTGGTGAATGGGTGGGTGGTGCAGGCATGGGTGGTGCATG
The DNA here is from genome assembly GCA_947562095.1 of Branchellion lobata. NCBI lineage: Eukaryota > Metazoa > Annelida > Clitellata > Hirudinida > Piscicolidae > Branchellion > Branchellion lobata. The sequence goes on from OX387260.1 coordinate 7,391,751, forward strand.
CATGGGTGGTGAATGGGTGGGTGGTAAATGGATGGGTGGTGAAATAATAATAAGAAGGACAAGAACAAAAGAATAATAACAGAAAGATACACACCCCGAAGAGTTTCCCCACGGCAAAGTTGCTCTTTTTCTTCTCTGAGGCGGCCTTCAACTCACTTATCTTCTCCTGCCGCTGTGGTGGTGTGGTGTGGTGGTGTGGTTTGGTGTGGTGGTGTGGTGTGGTGTGTGGTGGTGTGGTGTGGTGTGTGGTGGTGTGGTGTGGTGTGTGGCGGTGTGGTGTAGTGTGTGGCGGTGTGGTGTGGTGTAGTGTGTGGCGGTGTGGTGTGGTTTAGTGTGTGGCGGTGGAGTGTGGTGGTAATAACATCACTCACCAGCATTCAACAACTCGTACATTCCCCTAGCAACCACCACTCAACTTCAACCAACCATTCAACAACCTCAACCACTCAACCACTACTCAACCACCACCACCCAATCACCACTCAACCCCAACCACCACCTACCTTTCTCTCCTTCCACTTGAGGAAGCTTTCCAGGGTGACCTTGGTGAGGTCATTGGAACTCAATGAGGCCCTCTGTGGTGTGGTGTGGTGGTCTGGTGTGGTGGTGGTGGTGTGGTGTGGTAGTGTGGTGTGGTGATGTGGTGCGATGGGTGATGAAGATGTGGCGATGGTGGAAAAGGTTATGATGGTGTTAAAATAAATCATGTCATACAACGACTGAAAAAATAATATTAATAACCATCATCATCATCCTCATCATCACCATCATCACCATCATCATCATCATCACCACCATCACCATCACCATCATCACCATCATCACCACCATCACCATCATCATCATCATCATCATCATCATCACCATCATCATCAGCATCACCATCATCACCATCATCATCATCATCATCATCATCATCATCACCACCTCTTTCTCAATAAGATCTTCCAGACTTATCTTCTCCCCCTCTGTTTCCTTCTTCATGTCCTTCTTCATCACAAACCCTAATAGACGATGCATGGATGAATGGATGGATGAATGGACGATGCATGGATGAATGGATGGATGAAGGCATAAATGAATGAAAGGATGGATGTATAGATGAATGAATGGATGGATGTATAAATGAATGAATGCATGCATGGGTGGATGGAAAGACTTATGGATGAAGGGATGGATGAATGGATGGATGGATGGATTGATGGATGGAAGAGGGATAGATGGATGGATGGATGGATGGAGGAGGGATGAGTGACCAGGGGGGAGGATGTGTTTGTAGATGCAGGAGTCGCCCTTGGGACAGTTCCAGAACCAGCCGTACTTGCTCGATTCCACCGCCTCCAAGAAGAACTTGCAGATCTGAGTGTGAGGATGAGAGGGGCTGGTGGGTGGGAGGAAGGAGGAGAGAGATGGATGGAGGAAGAGAGCGAGAGATGGATGGAGAGAAGAGAGGGGGAATGAGAAAACGTAGAAGATTGATCGATGGAACATCACACCATTCCACTAAAACCCATCCACCACAAACAACCCCAACGCCACACCACACCACACCACACCACACCACACCACACCAAGCCACACCACACCACACCACACCACACCACACCACACCACACCACACCACACCACACCACACCACACCACACCACACCACACCAAGCCACACCACACCACACCACACCACACCACACCACACCACACCACACCACACCACACCAAGCCACCACACCACGCACAATCTCGGTCTTCTGCTTGGTCTTATTGCTCTCTCCATGCTTCCTGTTCACCACCTCCTGCAACTTCGCCTCATCCCACTCCACCATCGTCTCTGTCACCACGCATGCAAGGAAGGAAGGAAGGAGGTGAGGCATGGATGGATGTGGATGGTTTGATGGATGGATGTGAATGGGTTGATGGATGGAAGTGGATGGGTTGATGGGAGGGTGGTTGGGTGGAGGTGAGTGGAATGAGATAGGAGGGTGGTTGGGTGGTGATGCACAAAGAGAGTTAAACAGATGCATGGATGGAGTGGGAATGAGGACAGGATGACTGATAGAGGCAACACCCACCCTCCTCCTCCTTCTTGTCCTCGTACAGACTCCGCTTCTCGGCCTTCCTCTCGATGGCCAGGTCGTGGGAGAACTTGCACTTGTCACCTTTGGTGCACTGGCCTGCCTTGAAGAAGGCACACAACACCGACTTGGGATCCGTGCCTGGGAGTTTGAAGGATTATGGAAGATTATGGAGGAGTATGGGGAGTTTAACACACACACACACACACACACACACACACACACACACACACACACACACACACGCACACACACACACACAAACACACACACACACACACACACACACACACACACACACACACACACACACACACACACACATACACACACACACGCACACACACACACACAAACACACACACACACACACACACACACACACACACACACACACACACACACACGCACACACACACACAAACACACACACAAACACACACACACACACACACACACACACACACGCACACACCCACACACCTTTCCCAATCTTTTGTTCCACTGGTTTGAATAGAGTGCTCAACTCCTCCTGCAACTTCTTTTTCTCATCCTTTTTCTTCTCTCGCTCCATCTTCTCCTTCTCTTGTTGAGCCAACTTGGTGAAAGAACAATGGAAATAATAATAATAATAACAAAAAGTTAATGAAGTGGTGATGTTATCAATTATTTTTAAATATTTATTTTTTTAGTTATTTATTTTTAAGTATAGTTTAATATTGTTCTTTGATTATTTTGATTATCTTTCAACAAATGTAAACAACTCAGTTCTTTTAATTATGTCACCTGCTTGGCTGACTTGCCCATGTGAGTGACTTGGTGCTGAACTGTTTGTATGAATCTGAGGTGTGGTGTGGTTTGCTTGTAGTGAGATGTGGTGTGGTGTGTTAGAGGATGGTGTGGTGTGGTGTGGCGGAGTTTGGTGTGGTTTGTTATGGGTATGGTGTGGTATGGTGGGGTGTGACATGGTGTGGTGTGGTTGCGACATGGGTGTGATGCAGTCATGGCAGTGTGGTGTGGTCATTTCATATTCATGCATTCTAGTCTTATTGGTCAGATTTTTCTTCTCATTTTTTAGGAAAACTTCCAATAGTACTTATGTTAAGCTTGCACTTTCCTACTGAGGGCCCCTTCTATGGAACTCTCTTCCCCCCAATCTCACCTCTATTACTTTTCTACTTTCATTTCGTAAAGCCCTTAAAACTTTGTTGTTTAAACTGTTTTTAGCAAAGCGCTCTTGAACAGTGTGCAATCAGCGCTATATAAATGATTAAATCAGAATGTCCAAGTGGATGGGCTAGATCCTACCTTTGTTGCTTGGCTCCCTTTTTATTTTTCAAACCAAACGTCTTGTCCTTGATGTGATAAAACATTTTTGAACAAAAGTTTCAGTCCAACAAGGTTCTTCAGAAGAATTTATTTAGGGATTGCCACATTATTACAAAAATGAAAATATAACAATAGAACAAGCAAAATAATAAAATTTTCAAAACTACTTTTGAACCTCCACTATCTTTTCCTTCTTTTTTCCTTCGGTCTTCTTACTCATTTCTTGCTTTTTAGGAGGCATGGTGGAGTCGAATAGAAGATTCTGGAAAATATTTTAAAAATCCTAATAAAATAAAATCCTAATCCAAAAAAGCGTCTTTCCTTGAACTTTGTGAAAAGTTAATTTTTTATCGGGTTTGGCTTTTGAAAAACTTAAAGCTTTCGAACGGAAATTGCAAAACAAGGACTGAATTGTTTAAAACAAGATTTAGATAAAATAAGATGTGCAAGTCAAAACTGCGTATAATAGTTTTAACTACACATAATCTACGCTAGTGCATTCATATATTTTTACTTTTCAAACTAAACAAACTATTCAAATTTTATTGTTAAAAACTTTGTTTTTCTAATATTTATTTGAAAGGTTTTAATTTTTTCAAAGCCTTTTTTTGAAGTAAAATTATAGTCTTCAGCTTGATTGTCATCTTTGCAGCTTCGCTGAAATTGAAGCTATAACCGTTTCCAAATATTCTTTAACATTAATCAAAATATCCGAAAAGGAATTTGGCAGCATTTTCAAGTTCAACATTTCAAATTCTTTTTTTTTTCAAATTTAAAATGTTACTTATAATTCTTTTTTTAATGTTTTTTTAGTTTCGCTTCATGATTTAATATATAATTAAATCTCAGATAATACTAAATAAATACTTATGTGAAAGTTTAATTTACCTAATCTTATCGAAGCATTTGTACAGTGTTTTTACGGCATTTTGTTCAAAGGCGCTCCCATGGAAGAGGTTCACCTCTCTGCTGAGCTACTGAACTACCAGGTGACTAAGCCACTCCAGCACAACGTCTGTTCTTTACTTGTCGTAGTCAAAATGAAAATAAGGATAAAAATGAACTAAAAAACTTGTAAAGATTCTATGAGAGTAGATTAGATTAATTTAGACTCAATAAGATTGGATTAGTTCAAATTAGCTCGGATTAGATTAAGCAGGAAGCGATAGTGGTGGTGGTGGTTGATGGAAGCCCCCAACAATACGACAACGACGGTAACTTTTTTCGATTTTAAAATGAAAAAGTTTGAAAATTGCGTGATTTATTGGTTCAAAACAGAATTTTCAGATGAATTTTGAAAAACAATTTCGAGAAATCGTCAAAAAGACCATCGTATGTTTGAAGGCAAAGTGACGATCGTTTCGAAGTTAGCATGAATCCTGTTGAATCAGTTGCAAGTCTCACGGTGTAAGTTTGTATAAAAAGTAGCCACTAATCAGGCAGGAGACCAGCAGTTTAGTCTCAAACAATCACAGTGTCTTTGGGGGCTCATGCATCCCCTTCCGGCAATTCTTCTCTTTCCGCTCTCACCTTCACATCCTCTTCCTTCGATCCTCTTCCTTCATCCATTCCATTTTATCTCTTCACTCCTCCTCTTTCTATCATCCCACCATCTCCCACTCTTCCTCTTTCTCTTTCCTCCTCTCCCACTCCTCCTTCTCTCTCCTTCTCTCCCCCTCTCCCCCTTCTACTTATTGCACTTGCAGCCCTTCAAACACCCCCCCTTCTGACACTGACACTGCCCTGGTGGACAACTGCACTGCTCTGCACAGTCACACTCTGGAAGGGGGATGGAGGGGGGATAGAGGGGGGATGGAGGGGGGATGGAGGGGGGATGGAGAAGGGATGGAGGAGGGATGGAGGGGGGATGGGAGGGGGATGGAGGGGGGATGAATGAATGGGTAGATGGGTGGATGGATGGATAGATGGATACAAAAATGGGTAAAGAGATGGATGGATGAATGGATAGATGGATAAGTGAATGGATGAATGAGTGGATGGAAGAAGTTAACAAAATGAAATGAACTAAAAAGTGTTGATGAAAAGGATGGAAGATAAAAAGAAGGAGGAGGAAGTGACTTGTGCAGACGCAGTCCTTCTGACACTTGTTGTTCTCTTTGCACCCGCACTTGCCTGTGCAGTCACAGGCCTCGCAACAGCTCACTGCATGGATGCATGGTTACATGAATGAATGGATGCATGGATGAAGGGATGCATGGGTGGATGGATGGAAGCATGGATGGATGGATGGATGGATGGATGAATGGACGGTGTATTGTAATTAAAAAATTATGAAAACCTTTTTTATTTAGTGGAAAAACACAAGAGGAATGATTAAGGATGAAAACAGTGTATAAGGGGTGTTGCGGAAGTAACTGGCGAAAAAAAGAATTAAATAAGAATTAGGTCAAGGTGCCTGTAAGAGGTTAGAGCGATGTGGTCTCATGAAGTGCTGAATGAGCTTCATACAAGAGTTTGTGAGTCATGCGAACCTAAGAAACAGCCACTTCACACAAACAATTTACCAAACAAACTCACACACACATACACACATACACAAACACACATACACAAACATAAATACCCACATAAACAAACACACATACACACACGAACACACCTGTAGTAGCGGTAGGTTTGCTCGACATGATGTAGCTTGTAAGGAGATCGAGATAAGAACTTTGAGGCCTCAAGAAACTGCCGAGAGGCATTTGAACGTCCTATTTATAGCCTCTTGTCGTCCAAACTCCACCCAACAATCGTTACTATGGTTACGCTGGTTGCCTTGGTTACGTGTGCGTGTGATACATACGTTTGAAGATAAACCTATCAGCGTATGGCTGGTTGTATGTACATACAAGGTGGGATATACAAATTCATGATGCATATAAGTATGTATGTATTTATTGGTGATAAGTCTAAAGTGTGTTTGTGTGTGTGTGTGTGTGTGTGTTTGTGTGTGTGTTTGTGTGTGTGTGTGTGTGTGTGTGTGTGTGTGTGTGTGTGTGTGTGTGTGTGTGTGTGTGTGTGTGTGTGTGTGTGTGTGTGTGTGTGTGTGTGTGTGTGTGTGTGTGTGTGTATATATATGTCAAATGACAAGTGGTTTGTTTTTTGTTGACGTTCCAAACTGCGCAGAAGTTGAAAGAATGTTGGACTTTGTCGTTTGAAATCACAATGAAGCTAGTATGACGAAAAAGATATTAATAACAATGACGATGAAACAATATTAATAATAATAATGATAAAATATTAATAATAATAAAAAAAGTTATAAAAAATAAATAAATGAATAATAATAATAATAATAATAATAATAATAATAATAATAATAATAATAATAATAATAATAATAATTTAAAAATTAAAAAAAAAAATAATAACAATAATAATAATATGAATAATAATAATAATAATAAAAATAATAATAATAATAATAATAATAATAATAATAATAATAATAATAATAATAATAATAATAATAATAATAATAATAATAATAATAATAATAATAATAATAATAAAAATAATAATAATAATAATAATAATAATAATAATAATAATAGGGAAATAATAATAATAATGAAATAATAATAAGATGAAGGCAACGCCATGGAACACTTGTTATTGAAAGCAATAAATTATTTAAAAGTTTTAAAGGGGAACCTCACCCTCAAAACTTCCTATCAACTATTGATTATCTATGTTTATTATTATAATAATTATAATTATAATAATTATTATTGTTGTTATTATTATTATTATCGATGTTATTGTAGTTGTTATGGCCAGCACGAGTCAAAGTACGAGAATGTTCTAGAGACTTTCGGAAAGTTCAAACTCCGAGCCTCGTAATCGACACGTCATAAGGACCTGACAACAAGAATAATAAGAACAATAAAAATAATAACAAAAAGAATAATATTGAAAGATTAACAAAAGAAGAAATAATAAAAACAACATCAATAAGAAAGATTAATAATGACAACAAAATCAACAAAAAGGTAATTAAAAAAAAAGAATAATAAAAACAACAACAAGATTATTATTATTAATGTTGTCAGGTCCTTATGACGTGTCGATTACGAGGCTCGGAGTCTGAACTTTCCGAAAGTCTCTAGAACATTCTCGTACTTTGACTCGTGCTGGCCATAACAACTACAATAACATCGATAATAATAATAATAATAATAATAATAATAATAATAATAATAATAATAATAATAATAATAATAATAATAATAATAACAATAATATTAATATTAATAATAATAGTAGTAATAATAACAATAACAATAATAATGAATGACTATTATTATTATTATTGTTATCATTATTATTGTTTTCTCATGGTCGTCATTTTTCTGTTCATGTAGTCAACTAAGTATCAGCAGTAATAATAATTATTACTTACTTAGCAGTAATAATAATTATTACTTACTAGAAGTAATAATAATTATTACTTACTAGCAGTAATAATAATTATTACTTACTTAGTACTTATAATAATAATTCATTACTATTGAATATATTTTAATTATTCAATAATTCTACTTATAATAAATATTAATTCATATAACCATTGTATTTATTATTTCATTATAATTATCATTACTACTAACAATCTTTATTGTTTTTTTATTGTATATTTTAAGGTGTATAAGCTCTGTCCTGTTACTTAATGTGTGTGTGTGTGTGTGTGTGTGTGTGTGTGTGTGTGTGTGTGTGTGTGTATGTGTGTGTGTGTGTGTGTGTGTGTGTGTGTGTGTGTGTGTGTGTGTGTGTGTGTGTGTGTGTGTGTGTGTGTGTGTGTGTGTGTGTGTGTGTGTGTGTGTGTGTGTGTGTGTGTGTGTGTGTGTGTGTGTGTGTGTGTGTGTGTGTGTGTGTGTGTGTGTGTGTGTGTGTGTTCATTAATTTTATAACTTGAAATTGTTTCAACAACACATAATGTAATTTTAATTGTTTAATGACTTCTCACTTGGCAGACAATTTCATCGTGGAAGCTCAATCGGTGGAGGAATGAAATGTGAATGAGAGAAAGAAGGTAGAAATTAAAAAACATGAGATGAAGACTAGTCTGCTCATGCTCAGCAAAGAAGACTAGTCTGCTCAGGAACAGCGAGGAAGACTAGTCTGCTCAGGAACAGCGAGGAAGACTAGTCTGCTCAGGAACAGCGAAGAAGACTAGTCTTGGCAGACTTGGCAGACAATTTCATCGTGGAAGCTCAATCGGTGGAGGAATGAAATGTGAATGAGAGAAAGAAGGTAGAAATTAAAAAACATGAGATGAAGACTAGTCTGCTCATGCTCAGCAAAGAAGACTAGTCTGCTCAGGAACAGCGAGGAAGACTAGTCTGCTCAGGAACAGCGAGGAAGACTAGTCTGCTCAGGAACAGTGAAGAAGACTAGTCTGCTCAGGAACAGCGAGGAAGACTAGTCTGCTCAGGAACAGCGAGGAAGACGAAAGCATATAATCAGGCAATTAAGAAAGGATTGACAGCGCAGCACAAGCTGACATAATTGCTGGCCATCAAAGAAGGCTGCTGAATTATCTTGTTGTTGTTGTGTGGGTTATTTTTTTGTTGTTGTTGTGTGGGTTGTTGTCGTGTAAGTTGTTTTTGTTGTTGTGTGGGTTGTTGTTGCTTGGGCTGTTTTTGTTGTTGACTTGTTGTTGTTGTGTGGGCTGTTGTTGTTGTTGTGTGGGTGAACAACTTCCTTGAATGAGAAGAAAAAACTAATTTATGGCTGCTTCTTTAATGAAAACTGCCACCCCCACCCCTAATACCACTACCCCCACCACCACCACCACCACCACCACCCCCAATACCACTACCCCAACCACCACCTCCACCACCACCACCACCACCACCACCACCACCACCACCACCACCACCACCACCACCACCCCCAATACCACTACCCCAACCACCACCACCACACAACCCCCCTTCCCCCCCCACGAATATGACTCATACTGATCTTTGTCACCATGACGACAGCGAGGTTGATTGGTGCTCTGCAGAGAGGTGAGCTTGCAGGGGCCGAGACAGGAGGGGCCGAAGAATAAATCACTTCATGTGAGTGTGTATTCGAAACGAAGACATCTCCAACAAAGAATTAGCAAACATAAAATACGAAAGATATTCAAAAATTGAGAAGAGATTGAAAAAAAATTGAAAAGGTGGGAAAGGATTGTGAATTCAAAATTTCATGAAGATTTGAAAATAAATTCGGATTATGAAGCGACCACACATGGGATATTTCTGTGGGTGAGGATAAGTGGAAGAGGTTCAAAGAGGTGTGAGGTTAAGCAGGAAAATTTTAAGAGAATGTTCAACAAGACAAAGGTGATAATGATAAACAGATATCAGTGTTGAATGGAGGGAGGAATGATACCATTGGAGATATTGATACAATGCAATGCAATAAAATTAAATACAATACAGTACTAAACAATAAAAAAATACAATACGATACAATAAAATACAATACAATACAATAAGATACAAAATGATACAATACATTACAATACGATACAATAAAATACAATACAATACAATAAGATACAAAATGATACAAAACATTACAATAAATTAACATAAAACACAATACAAATACGAATATGAATACTATTATAGTGGCCTTACCCCGTAGAGTTTCGAGGCCACAAGGAAAGTGACAAGAGTATGACTATTCGGAGCTCTCCGACAAATTGTCATGAACAAGCCATTCAGACAGAAATAACCTTTTTTGTTATTTGTAAAAAAACGTGAGTATTTATAGCAATAACGAAAACAACCAATCCCATTGAGGAGAAAAAGAATGAACGGTGTTGTGGATAGAAGACGAAAGAATGGATGGATGGATGGATGGATGGGTAGATGGATGGATGGGTAGATGGATGGATGGGTAGATGGATGGATGGATGGATGGATGGATGGATGGATGGATGGATGGATGGATGGATGGATGGAGGGATGGATAGATGGATAGATGGATGGATAAATACAAACTGAAAGAATGAATGAGTGGATGAATGAATAGCTGAAAGGATAAATGGATGAATAGGTAGCTGAAAGAGTGAATGATTTTATGGATAGTAGCTGAATGGATTGATGGATGGATGAATGGATAAAAAGATAGCTAAAATAATGGATGATTTTATGAATAGTAGCTGAATGGATGGATGGATGGATGAATGGATGATGTACAGCTGAATGAATGGATGGATGAATAGGTAGCTGTAAGAATGGATGGATGGATGAATGGGTTAATAGCTGAAAGAATGGATGGGTGGATGGGTTAATGGTTAACCGAACAGATAGATTTATAGTTGAAAGGATTAGTGGATGGATGGTAGAAGAGATGAATGGATGGATGGGAGAACAGATGGATGGATGGATGGATGGATGGTAGAACAGATGGATGGATGGATGGTAGAACAGATGGATGGATGGATGGTAGAATAGATGGATGGATGGATGGTAGAACAGATGGATGGATGGATGGATGGATGGTAGAACAGATGGATGGATGGATGTTAGAACAGATGGATGGATGAGAGGATGGGTGGTTAATAATAATATCACAAAAATTATTATAATAAAATTATTAATAATAATAGTTATTATTTTCAATATTGTTATTCTATACTAAGATAATATATAATAAAAAAAATAAAAAAAATAACAGTAATAAAAAAGAAAAATATTAATGATAATGATAACAACAATAATAATCTTCATTATTATTATTTCTATTATTATTTTTGTTATCATTATCATTAATATTTTTTTTTTATTACTGTTATTTTTTTTATTTTTTTTTATTATATAAGAAGAAGAAGAATATCAGATTTTTATTCTTTTTCATTATCATAATAATAATATTCATTATTATTATTTTTATTATTATTATGATAATGAAAAAGGATAATAATCTGATATTCTTCTTCTTCTTCTTCTTCTTTTTCTTCTTCTTCTTCTTCTTCTTCTTCTTCTTCTTCTTCTTCTTCTTCTTCTTCTTCTTCTTCTTCTTCTTCTTCTTCTTCTTCTTCTTCTTCTTCTTCTTCTTCTTCTTCTTCTTCTTCTTCTTCTTCTTCTTCTTCTTCTTCTTCTTCTTCTTCTTCTTCTTCTTCTTCTTCTTCTTCTTCTTCTTCTTCTTCTTCTTCTTCTTCTTCTTCTTCTTCTTCTTCTTCTTCTTCTTCTTCCTCCTCCTCCTCCTCTTTCTCGTTTTTCTTCCTCCGTCAACATTGAAAACCTTCTCTCATCAGTTCATTCACCCGCCTCTTGAAAAGTGAACTCCACACCAGATCAGTGTAGACTAACTTGTGGTGTTTGCTTATCGATGCGTCCGTCAGCCGCCTAACGAATGATTTGGCGAAAAAAGATGAAGAGGATGAAGAAGAAGAGGAGGATGAAGAAGAAGAAGAGGAGGATGAAGAAGAAGAGGAGGATGAAGAAGAAGAGGAGGATAAAGAAGAAGAAGACGGAGTTGATTGTTTTTGAGGATATAATTGTGGAGAAAAAGATAAAAAATGAGTTGAATCCGGTGTTGGTGGCGATGATGCATAAGAGCTTGAAAATGATGATGAAGCAGAAGATGGCAGGCCCGACATCTGGCGAATTTAATAAACATGATTGTGTTTCAAAAAACTTCATCAAGTTGCTGAAATTGTTTAAAATGAAAAAATGATACAAATAATACAAAAAATACAACTAATACAACAAAATAAAAAACAAAAAAAATAATGAAAATATAAAAAATAATACAAATAATACAAAAACACGGTCGAAGCGGATTGGATTAGTTTCCATTGGGACGATACATCGACCTTAAACTTATTGTATTTTTTTAAAAGCTTATTTGGATGGACAAGCTTTTTTGAACAGTGTGAATCAGCGCTATACAAATGATGATGAGCAACCTTGGCCGGACACTGGTTGGACTGGTTCAACCAATCACAATTGAAGATTGCTCTGTTGAGAGGTTCACTTTTAAAATCTCCCAGCCTGATTGGCTGAGTCTTGAGGGAGGTGGTGGTTGATTGGCTGGGTAACAAATGTCGTTTCCTGGGGAATTTTTCAAATAATGGTGGAACGTTGTCGGAAATGGGTGATGATGAGTTGAGGGTTCAAGCCCTTCAACCACTCATCCATTTCCTTTCGTCCTCCCCCCTCCATCCATCCATTCAGCCTCATCCCACATTCTTCCAATCGCCCCCTCACCCGATCAACACGACCCTTTGCAATCACCACTTCACCACCTCCATCACCACCACCACCACCACTACCACCACCCCCACCACCACCACCATCACCCTCACCACCACCACCACCACCACCACCACCACCACCCCCACCACCACCACCACCACCAGCACCACCACCACCACCACCACCACCCACCCCACCACCACCACCTCTCTTCCAGTAGTCCATCCACTTGCACACACGTCAGCAAACACGGCAACGCTGCAAGCTCCGAGAACATCCCCTCAGCTGAGCTGAAGTCTCCGCTTGTCAGCTGCCAAACGATTCAATAAGCAATTATTAATTTAAGTTCACTTTTCGTGACTTCCTAAATGTCAATTGAGATTGTCGATTTGGAAGGAAAAAGAAGGATTAATTTGGAATAAGGAGTTCAGCTAAGGACTTGAACATCATGAGGCGCTTAACTACAGGAGGTTTGTGAAGTTTGAATATTAGAAGTTGAATATCGGTGATGAAGATTTGAAAGCTGAGACCTCCCTGTCATTGAGGTACTTGAGTCCTAAAAAACCCAGTCTAAAAATAGCATAGGATTCCCACGAGTCTATTAATAGAATCGGGTTTCCAGAAGGATCTATGAATAGGGATTCGAGCTTCCTGAGGTTGGAAAGAGGATGGAGGTGGTGGAGGAGAGAAATTCCATTGTCTTCGAACACTATGGACTGAGGTGGTATGGTGTGGTGTGGTGTGGTGTGGTGTGGTGTGGTGGGGTGTGGTGTGGTGATGTGGTGTGGTGTGGTGTGGTGTGGTGGTGTGGTGTGGTGTGGTGGGGTGTGGTGATGTGGTGTGGTGTGGTGTGGTGTGGTGTGGTGTGGTGATGTGGTGTGGCGTGGTGTTGTGTGGTGGGTTGTGGTGTGGTGTGGTATGATGGGGTGTGGTGTGGTGTGGTGTGGTGTGGTGTGATGTGGTGTGGTGTGGTGTGGTGTGGTGTGGTGTGGTGGTGTTGTGAATTAAAAATGTGATGGTGAAACAGTGATATTTGGTTGAGGATGTATAACATCGTCTAACAACCATATTAACTTCCTAGTCAATGCCCCACCAATCAACCACTCACTCACCCATTCCTACTCATCCCTACTCACCAATCACCCAGCTACCTATTCAACCATCCACTCGCCCATCCATCCACCCACCCATCCACCTACCCACCCATCCAACCATCCACCCATCCATCATCCACCAATCCACCCATCCATCATCCACCCGTTCATCATCCACCCATCCACACATCCACCCATCCACCTACATTAACGTTGGGAAACCTAGTCTTGATTTTGTTGAAGTGTTTAGATGCATCTTTGATGTTTATACCCTTGAAGAGCACCTTTGACACACTTCCGACACTTCCTATTGGCCACGACTTGTCAAGGCTGGCCAATGAGGGAGGACCTGGGTAGGTAATAAATGATAGTAATAATAACAATAATAATAATTTAAAAAAAAAAATAATTAAAAAAAAAATTAATAATAACAATAATAATAATAATAAAAATAATTAGAATAATGAATGATAGTAATAATAATGTAGTGGAGTTGAAAGAGACGAGGAGATTCAAGCACCATTGAGTGTCAAGGTTGCCTTGTGAACCTCTGTCATTGTCCCTGCCCTCCTCCTGCTCCTGCTGCTGCTGATGCTGATGCCGTTGCTGCTGCTATTAGTACTACTGTTATTATTGTTCCTGTTACTATTATTATTATTATTATTATTATTATTATTATTATTATTATTATTATTATTATTATTATTATTATTATTATTATTATTATTATTATTATTATTATTATTATTATTATTATTATTATTATTATTATTATTATTATTTATATCCTTATTATTACTATTGTTGTTGTTGTTGTCGTCATTGCTACTAGCATTAGTATCACATCTGTTCTTTTTATTATTATTTGTTTCATGCTCCTTATTATTGTTATTTAATTCCACTTTTTTAGCGCCACCACCGCTGACCAAGCAGTCTGCAGAAGGTTCCCCAGAGTTAATAACATTTTTGTTATTATTGCTATTGTTAATACTATTACTTTTATTATTATTATTGTTGTTTTCATCATCATTTCTATTATTATTGTTTTCATCATTCTTCATGTTTTCATTATAATTATTATTATTGTTATTTATATTACTATTATTATTATTATTACTTTTATTATTATTATTTATATTATTATTATTAAAATTATTGTTATTTTTATTATTGTTATCACTTCCTCCATTTCTTCTCAAGAAGACTAAACGGGTGTGGGTTCTTTGAAGAGAAAAACTTCTGTCCATTAGGTTATTATTATTATTGTTATCATTATTATTATTGTTATTATTATAATAATAATAATTATTATTGTTAGTGTTGTTGTTAATAGTAGAAGTAATAGTTTTATTTCTATTGATATTATTATTTCCACTTTTATTGTTGTTTTTGTTATTATTACTAGTGTTGTTATTATTATAATTATTATTACTGTTATTATGGTTGTTATTAATATTGTTGTTGTTATTATTATTGTTGTTTCTAAGTACGAAGGCTGACCTACATCTAGCCGCCATTGGCAGACAATCAAAATCGTCATCATTAATATTATTATTATTATTGTTATTATTATTATTATTATTATTATTATTATTATTATTATTAGTAGTATTATTATTATTATTATTATTATTATTATTATTATTATTATTATTATTATTATTATTATTATTATTATTATTATTATTTTTACCATTATTACTTTTATTATTTATATTATTTTTATTTTTATTGAGCCTTTCATAATTTTTATTATTATAACACAAATTGATATCACGTAAAGAATATGTTGTATCATGGTGATGAGGAGGACGAAGAGGACGAAGAGAAGGAGGATGAGGAGGGTGGAGGGAATGAGGAGGATGAGGAGGATGAAGAAGATGAGGAGGATGAAGAAGAGGGTCGGTGTCATAATGTCTCCCTGGATGTCCCCTTGCAAGTTCTCTTGAATGCTTCTTTGTACGCTCCAAAGTCCTCCTCTGCGGATGGTGCTGTCAGGGTGGAATATCAGTTTTAAATTAATAATCCAAATAATAATAATATTTTTTAAATAAAAATCCAAATAATAATAATATTTTTTAAATAATAATCCAAATAATAATAATATTTTTTAAATAATAATCCAAATAATAATAATATTTTTTAAATAATAATCCAAATAATAATAATATTTTTTAAATAATAATCCAAATAATAATAATATTTTTTAAATAATAATCCAAATAATAATAATATTTTTTAAATAATAATCCAAATAATAATAATATTTTTTGAATAATAATCCAAATAATAATAATATTTTTTAATTAATAATCCAAATAATGAAAATATATTTCAATAATAATTCAAACAATGAAAATATATTTCAATAATAATTCAAATAATAATAATATTCTCCTAAAAACAAGTAAAACGAGAACAATCATTTTTTATCAACAAGTCAAAAAAAAACAATAATAATTCATCAGCCTCCTGGTGTCTCTGAGACCTTTCGGTCACACACTGTGGTGGCTGAGGCTATGAGGATGAAGCTGAGAGGATGCTGTGTGATGATGGTGGTGGTGATGATGATGATGATGATGATGATGATGATGATGATGATGATGATGATGATGATGATGATGATGACGATGATGATGATGGTGGTGATGATGATGATGATGAAGATGATGATGATGATGATGATGGTGATGATGATGATGATGATGATGATGATGGTGGTGATGATGATGATGATGATGATGATGGTGATGATGATGGTGATGCTGATGATAATGGGGTGTGTTAAGAAGATTGCACGATAAATGAGGAGGATGAGGAGGATGAAGAGGATGAGGAGGATGAGTGAATGGTTTGAAAATAGCGATGTGTGTTGAAATTGACAATTTTAAAGTTTATTGTTTTGAAAATAGTTTGAAAACCACTTCTGAGTTGAAAGTTGTGACATTTTTATCCAATATCTTTGGTAACACGTTGATCATTTGAGTGGCTTTTCACTTCAAACTTCCAAACAAATCGTTTTCTTAGATGAATAATTTGTTGTTTTTTCAGGTTTTCCAATTGGAGGAGAGCTTATGAAGATCTTGTAATTCAGCAGAAACTCCCGTATTATTGGATTGGTATCCATGGATACAGAAGAACAAAGTGCTTCTATTCAAACGAAAAGTTATTTGCAAAAACTTTCATGAAAAAAAAAATCGACTCAGATTCAAATATCGAATCAGTTTCAAGTTTCAGAACTTATTATTCCGAAAAATAATTTCTGGAACAGGAACAATTCAAAATTGAATCGTTGACGAAGGATGATTCTTTTCTGCCTGAGTTCTTCGTGACCAACTGAAATGGATTACTTTGACTTAAAATAGCTCAAAATAACTCTGCAATAGTTATGTTATGTAGTTTTAAGATATGATTCAATTCTCAAATTTTAAGACTCATTTATTTGATTTAATAGACAATTCTGCCTTTGAATTTCTTAAAACCTTTTAACATTCCAGTTTTGGTTAATTTGATGAAACATTCTTCAATAGTCACTCAATATAAACCATGGCTCAATTCTAAATTTTTGAGACTCATAAATTTGATTCTATGGTCAGTTTTTGATTTCTTGCAACAGACAATTGACAATTCTTATGACATTCAGTTATTGTCGATTTTAATTTTTCTCTTTCATTTTGATTGTTCACCACGTTCTGTGCTATTTCCATCGTTTGTCTGGATTTGATTCAATAAAGACTATAAAAAATATATATAACGATGAATTGTTTTGAATTAATAATAACAATGAATTGTTTTGAATTAATAATAACGATGAATTGTTTTGAATTAATAATAACGATGAATTGTTTTGAATTAATAATAACAATGAATTGTTTTGAATTAATAATAACGATGAATTGTTTTGAATTAATAATAAAAATGAAGTGTTTTGAATTAATAATAACAATGATGAAACAAATTTATTTTCAATTAACAAAATAATTTTTTTAATTTGAACATAATTCTCAGTTAATTGCTTCGAATTGATTTCACCGTTCCTGATGGAAATGCTCCTCTAACTACTGAAAAACAAAAATAAATAAAAAGATTTTAATTAAAAAAACAAATAATATTTAAAAAAATAAAAAAATAAAACAAATAATTAAAAAAAAAAAAAAAAAAAAAAAAAAAAACAAAGAATATAAAAAAAACAAATAATAAATAAAAACAAATAATATTAAAAAAAATAATAAATAAAAACAAATAATATTAAAAACAAATAATATTATTATATGAATAATGACTCATTTGGATTGTTCATGGAGGTTCTAATAAATAATATCTTAATAAATAAACATAGTAAAAGTAGAACAGAGTTGGAAAGAACGGACAATAATAATAATAATAATAATAATAATAATAATAATAATAATAATAATAATAATAATAATAATAATAATAATAATAATAATAATAATAATAATAATAATAATAATAATAATAATAATAATAATAATAATAATAATAATAATAATAATAATAGCAAAAACAATAATAATAATAATAACAAAAACAAAAACAATATTAATAAAAATTAAAATAATAATACTAATATGTGAATTCAAAAAATCATAGAGTGAAAATAAAAAAGAAAAAAACAACAACATATTGATAAGAACATAAACACAAAAACTGATTATTATTGTTTTTATCAGTTTTTTATTATTATTTTATTTTTTAAAAATTATTTTCATCAGTTTATTATTATTATTATTGTTATTATTGATTTGTTATTGTGATTATGATTATGATTATGATTATTATTATTAATTTGTTTTTATGATTATGATTATTATTATTATTAACTTTTTGTTATTGAAACCATGCCTTATTTCATATGTATATAGTGAAAAGTACTAACGATAATGAATAATAATAATAATAATAATGAATAATAATAATAATAATAATAATAATAATAATAATAATAATAATAATAATAATAATAATAATAATAATAATAATAATAATAATAATAATAATAATAATAATAATAATAATAATAATAATAATAATAATAATAATAATAATAATAATAATAATAATAATAATAATAATAATAATAATAATAATAATAATAATAATAATAATAATAATAATAATAATAATAATAATAATAATAATAATAATAATAATAATAATAAAAATAATAAAAAATAATAATAACAATAATAATAATAATAATAATAATAATAATAATAAAAATAATAATAATTAAAAAAAAATAATAATAAAAAAAAAAATAATAAAAAGTAATAATAACAATAGAATATGCAGAATCATATAAAGCCTCGCAGGCGATTACAGCTGATGATCTCAAGTGATCTAACGTCAGTGTTCTCAACTAATCTAATCGTCAACTTGTTGATAATCCAACTCTGATAATCTAATCCGACTGCTTGCGCCAACTCTGATAATCTAATCCGACTGCTTGCGCCAACTCTGATAATCTAATTCAACTTATAGCGCCAACTCTGATAATCTAATCCGACTGCTAGCGCCAACTCTGATAATCTAATCCGACTGCTAGCGCCAACTCTGATAATCTAATCCGACTTCTAACGCCAACGCTGATAATCTAATCTGATGGTAGAGCTAACTCTGATTTGAGCAGAGCCTTCATATAGCGCTGTTTGGAGTTTGAGAGGGCCTGCAGCATGTGTGCGTGTGTGGCGCTCAGAGGTGGGCGGTGTGGGAGCAGGTTGTAGCTTATGATGAAGTGAAAATAATAATAATAAAAATAATAATAATAATAATAATAATAATAATAATAATAATAATAATAATAATAATAATAATAATACTAATAATATAAAACAATAATATACAAACACCCCACAAAAACCCCTCAAACACCCTACAAACACTCCACAAACACCGCACAAAAAATCTACAAACACCCCACAAACACCCCACAAACACCCCACAAACACCCCACAAACACCCCACAAACACCCCACAAACACCCCACAAACACCCCACAAACACTTCACAAACACCCTACAAAAACCCCACAAACACTTCACAAACACCCTACAAAAACCCCACAAACACTTCACAAACACCCTACAAAAACCCCACAAACACCCTACGAAAACCCCACAAACACCCCACAAACACCCCACAAACACCCTTACAAACACACTCATTCCAGTTTTCCTCTTCTTCTTCCTCTTCCTCCTCCTCCGCCTCTGCAGCCAGAGCACCATGCAGGCACCGTGTGCAGGCATGAGGTGCGGAGGTGCTTGCGTGCCTCGAGAGCGCATTTGTGATGGTTACAGAGATTGTCCCAAGTTCGAAGACGAAGCAAATTGCAGTTGGTTTTTCTACTTCTCTTTTTTTCTTCATCCAAAATCTTTTTTTAGTTTAATTTTTTTTTCTTAAGTTAAAAATGTTTTTTTCGTTAAAAACGAAAAAAACAGGTTCCTATTTTATTTTATTTCTTCGTTTTAAAAATTATTATTATTTTATTATTTTATTTTAATATTTTCAAATTACCATCGTTATTATTATTGTTATTATTATTTATACTTCATTATGATTATTATTATTATTGCTAATATTATTTTTGTTGTTTTTATTCAGCTTGTGAGCACTACCATTACAACTGTCGGGATGACAGATGCATTCAGAGGACCTGGGTGTGTGACGGAATAAAGGACTGTAAGCATGGTGATGATGAAACTATCCCAGAGTGTGGTTCGTGGTGGTTTGTGGTGGTTCATGGTGGTTTATGAGGGTTCATGGTGGTTTGTGGTGGTTCATGGTGGTTTATGAGGGTTCATGGTGGTTTATGAGGGTTCATGGTGGTTTGTGGTAGTTCATGGTGGTTTATGAGGGTTCATGGTGGTTTATGAGGGTTCGTGGTGGTTTGTGGTGGTTCATGGTGGTTTGTGGTGGTTCATGGTGGTTTGTGGTGGTTCATGGTGGTTTATGAGGGTTCGTGGTGGTTTGTGGTGGTTCATGGTGGTTTATGAGGGTTCATGGTGGTTTGTGGTGGTTCATGGTAGTTTATGAGGTTTATTGTTGGTTTTCTGTGTTTTTTGGAGGTTTGCTGTGGTTCATGGTGGTTTGTAATAGTTTTTCAGTGGTTCATGTTCGTGGTTTTTAATCATTCCATCATCACCCTCTTAGTGAATTTCTTCCAGTCAACCTTTTTCTGTAAACCACACATCAACTCTCATCCCACAACCTCCAATCCAATCCACCAACCGCCCCCCCCCCCAATCACACCCTCCAAACCCCCAAAAAACCCCAAAACTCCCCCAAAACTCCCCCAAAAACCCTCTTAAAATCCGAAACCCTCAGTAAATTGCCCAGAAGACCAGTTCAAATGTGAGTTAGACAATTACTGCATGCCGAACTCAGTCAAGTGTGACAACACGCCCAACTGTTTAGACGCGTCTGACGAGGCCAACTGCCGTGGGTGCTATGAGAACAACAATAACAATAAAAACAATAGGAAAAAAATAGACACTACACCACACAACTCCACACCACGCCACACCACATCACACCACACCACACCACACCAAACCACACCAAACCACACCACACCACACCAAACCACACCAAACCACACCACACCACACCACACCACGCCACTCCACACCACGCCACATCAAACCACACCACACCACACCACGCCACACCACACCACGCCACATCAAACCACACCACATCAAACCACACCACATCAAACCACATCACACCACACCACACCACACCACGCCACACCAAACCACACCACACCACACAACACCACACCACACCACACCACGCCACACCAAACCACACCAAACCACACCACACCACACCACACCACACCAAACCACACCACACCACACACAGTGTACCTTAGCAACAACAAGTTGATGATGATCAGAGAAGGAAGGAAGGATCTGCACGTGTGTGTGGACGGACTTAAAGGTGGAATCGTGCGCAAGTCCGTGTACAAATCCGTGCCCAAGGTCCTTGGCCTTGTCTGCCGCTACCTCGGAAAGGGGTGCCTGTGTTGTCATTGTTGTTTATAATTTGCAAGCTTTTTATTGTTGTTTTTATTATTATTATTATTATTATTATTATTATTATTTTTGTTATTATTATTTATATTATTTATATTATTATTATTATTATTATTAATATTATTATTATTATTATTATTATTATTATTATTATTATTATTATTAATATTATTATTATTATTATTATTATTATTATTATTATTATTATTATTATTATTATTATTATTATTATTATTATTATTATTATTATTATTATTATTATTATTATTATTATTATTATTATTATTATTATTATTATTATTATTATTATTAATATTATTATTATTATTATTATTATTATTATTATTATTATTATTATTATTATTATTATTATTATTATTATTATTATTATTATTATTATTATTATTATTATTATTATTATTATTATTATTATTATTATTATTATTATTATTATTATTATTATTATTATTATTATTATTATTATTATTATTATTATTATTATTATTATTATTATTATTATTATTATTATTATTATTATTATTATTATTATTATTATTATTATTATTATTATTATTATTATTATTATTATTATTATTATTATTATTATTATTATTATTATTATTATTATTATTATTATTATTATTATTATTATTATTATTATTATTATTATTATTATTATTATTATTATTATTATTATTATTATTATTATTATTATTATTATTATTATTATTATTATTATTATTATTATTATTATTGTTATTTTTATTATTATTATTATTATTATTATTATTATTATTGTTATTTTTATTATTATTATTATTATTATTATTATTATTATTATTATTATTATTATTATTATTATTATTATTGTTATTATTATTATTATTATTATTATTATTATTATTATTATTTTTATTTTTATTATTATATATTTTTTTCAATCACATTAATTATTATAATTATAATTGAAGTTATTGAATGAATGTAGGAATGAATGAACGAATGATTGAATGAATGAATGAATGAATGAATGAACGAATGAGTGAATGAATGAATGAATGAATGAGTGAGTGAATGAATGAATGAATGAACGAATTATTGAATGAGTGAATGAATGGAAAAATGAATGAATAAATGAATGAATGAATGAATGAATGAGTGAATGAATGGAAGAATAAATGAATGAATGATTGAATGAATGAAGGAATGAATGAATGAACGAATGATTGAATGAATGAATGAATGAATGAATGAATGAATGAATGAACGGATGAATGAATGAAAGAAAGAATAAATGAATAAATGAGTGAATGAATGGAAGAATGAATAAATGAATGATTGAATGAACAAATGAGTGAATGAGTGAATGAATGATTGAATGAATGAATGAGTGAATGAATGGAAGAATGAATAAATGAATGATTGAATGAATGATTGAATGAATGAATGTTAATTTCAATTACAATCGAGATAATCACCACAATAGTGCTAATAATATCGATGTTCCTCAGCGATGTGAAGATGTACAGTGTGCATGAGGTGAAAAGAGGCGAAGAAGGACACAGCATTGACATCTACCACAGGAAGGGCTATGTCACCTTCAGATCCGTCACGTGCGTGAGGAGGGCTTGCAGGAGGCATTAATAAGCCCTTAATGAGGTAGATAATTGATTGAGCTGGTAGGCAATTGATTGAGCAGGTAGATAATTGATTGAGCAGGTAGATAATTGATTGAGCAGGTAGATAATTGATTGAGCAGGTAGGTAAGGGAATATTGTGTGTGTGTGTGTGTGTGTGTGTGTGTGTGTGTGTGTGTGTGTGTGTGTGTGTGTGTGTGTGTGTGTGTGTGTGTGTGTGTGTGTGTGTGTGTGTGTGTGTGTGTGTGTGTGTGTGTGTGTGCTTGGAAGAATTGATTTAATCAACAACTAGTATAATTGAAATAATAATAATTGAAATAACTTAAAAAATAATTTAAAATGATTTTTTTTCATTAATTAGAAAATAAAAATAAAAATAATAAAGTGATTGTTGACATGACGTGTGGACTTGGTGGGTGACGAATCGATTGAATTGAAATTGCTTAGTGATAAGTAAGGAATAATTAAATTGAAAAAAATTGAAAAATTAACTGAAATTTTAATTAAAAAAACTTGAAAATAAAAAATAGTTTAGAAATCGTTCAAGTCCAATATATAATTATTATTATTTATTAATATTATAATTATAATTATTAATATAATATAATTATTCATAATAAATAATTATTAATGGTCAACAAAAGCATTCCACAACAGAGCCTGCAGGGAGAGGAAGAGGGTAACTTTACAATGCAAACCTCCAGGTGTTGAAGCGACATTTTTATTATGAAAAAATCAATAATAAGAATGGGGTGTTTATTTGGAGAACAAAAAGTTTGTTTCACGTCTTGCACGATGAGTTCTTCATTGACCTTTCGAAATATTTCCAAGCAATCTCCACCAAACACCCCCCCCACCTCCCCCCCCCCCCCCCCCCCTGCAAAGAGTGTGGTAAGCGGGCAAGCAGGTTCGAGTTTGCTGACTCTTACGTGGCAAATGGTCACTATGCCAAGGTAGGAGGATTGGAATAATGATTAACCAAATGATAAACCAAATGATTAACCAAATGATTAACCAAATGATTAACCAAATGATTAACTAAATGATTAACCAAATGATTAACCAAATGATTAACCAAATGATTGACCAAATGATTGACCAAATGATTAACCAAATGATTAACCAAATGATTAACCAAATGATTAACCAAATGATTGACCAAATGATTAACCAAATGATTAACCAAATGATTAACCAAATGATTAACCAAATGATTAACCAAATGATTAACCAAATGATTAACCAAATGATTAACCAAATGATTAACCAAATGATTAACTGAATAATTAACCAAATGGTTAAGCAAATGATTAAGCAAATGATTAACCAAATGATAAAGAAAATGATTAACCAAATGATTAACCAAATGATTAACCAAATGATTAAGCAAATGATTAAGCAAATGATTAAGCAAATGAATAAGCAAATGATTAACTCAATACTTTCCATAATTCTGATCATGTTTCCAAATCTTATTCCCAGACTTTACCAATCAAAATTCTACTTGAAAATCAGATCTTCATAACATTTCCAACCTCATGCCTAATCATAATCTCCATCCCAATTTTTACCCTCATTCTCTGCTTAATACTTCTTTCAATCCAAAACTCGATTCTATAGTTGGGACAATGG
>OX387260.1:7419447-7481947 GCA_947562095.1 Branchellion lobata
TAACCCTAACCCTAACCCTAACCCTAACCCTAACCCTAACCCTAACCCTAACCCTAACCCTAACCCTAACCCTAACCCTAACCCTAACCCTAACCCTAACCCTAACCCTAACCCTAACCCTAACCCTAACCCTAACCCTAACCCTAACCCTAACCCTAACCCTAACCCTAACCCTAACCCTAACCCTAACCCTAACCCTAACCCTAACCCTAACCCTAACCCTAACCCTAACCCTAACCCTAACCCTAACCCTAACCCTAACCCTAACCCTAACCCTAACCCTAACCCTAACCCTAACCCTAACCCTAACCCTAACCCTAACCCTAACCCTAACCCTAACCCTAACCCTAACCCTAACCCTAACCCTAACCCTAACCCTAACCCTAACCCTAACCCTAACCCTAACCCTAACCCTAACCCTAACCCTAACCCTAACCCTAACCCTAACCCTAACCCTAACCCTAACCCTAACCCTAACCCTAACCCTAACCCTAACCCTAACCCTAACCCTAACCCTAACCCTAACCCTAACCCTAACCCTAACCCTAACCCTAACCCTAACCCTAACCCTAACCCTAACCCTAACCCTAACCCTAACCCTAACCCTAACCCTAACCCTAACCCTAACCCTAACCCTAACCCTAACCCTAACCCTAACCCTAACCCTAACCCTAACCCTAACCCTAACCCTAACCCTAACCCTAACCCTAACCCTAACCCTAACCCTAACCCTAACCCTAACCCTAACCCTAACCCTAACCCTAACCCTAACCCTAACCCTAACCCTAACCCTAACCCTAACCCTAACCCTAACCCTAACCCTAACCCTAACCCTAACCCTAACCCTAACCCTAACCCTAACCCTAACCCTAACCCTAACCCTAACCCTAACCCTAACCCTAACCCTAACCCTAACCCTAACCCTAACCCTAACCCTAACCCTAACCCTAACCCTAACCCTAACCCTAACCCTAACCCTAACCCTAACCCTAACCCTAACCCTAACCCTAACCCTAACCCTAACCCTAACCCTAACCCTAACCCTAACCCTAACCCTAACCCTAACCCTAACCCTAACCCTAACCCTAACCCTAACCCTAACCCTAACCCTAACCCTAACCCTAACCCTAACCCTAACCCTAACCCTAACCCTAACCCTAACCCTAACCCTAACCCTAACCCTAACCCTAACCCTAACCCTAACCCTAACCCTAACCCTAACCCTAACCCTAACCCTAACCCTAACCCTAACCCTAACCCTAACCCTAACCCTAACCCTAACCCTAACCCTAACCCTAACCCTAACCCTAACCCTAACCCTAACCCTAACCCTAACCCTAACCCTAACCCTAACCCTAACCCTAACCCTAACCCTAACCCTAACCCTAACCCTAACCCTAACCCTAACCCTAACCCTAACCCTAACCCTAACCCTAACCCTAACCCTAACCCTAACCCTAACCCTAACCCTAACCCTAACCCTAACCCTAACCCTAACCCTAACCCTAACCCTAACCCTAACCCTAACCCTAACCCTAACCCTAACCCTAACCCTAACCCTAACCCTAACCCTAACCCTAACCCTAACCCTAACCCTAACCCTAACCCTAACCCTAACCCTAACCCTAACCCTAACCCTAACCCTAACCCTAACCCTAACCCTAACCCTAACCCTAACCCTAACCCTAACCCTAACCCTAACCCTAACCCTAACCCTAACCCTAACCCTAACCCTAACCCTAACCCTAACCCTAACCCTAACCCTAACCCTAACCCTAACCCTAACCCTAACCCTAACCCTAACCCTAACCCTAACCCTAACCCTAACCCTAACCCTAACCCTAACCCTAACCCTAACCCTAACCCTAACCCTAACCCTAACCCTAACCCTAACCCTAACCCTAACCCTAACCCTAACCCTAACCCTAACCCTAACCCTAACCCTAACCCTAACCCTAACCCTAACCCTAACCCTAACCCTAACCCTAACCCTAACCCTAACCCTAACCCTAACCCTAACCCTAACCCTAACCCTAACCCTAACCCTAACCCTAACCCTAACCCTAACCCTAACCCTAACCCTAACCCTAACCCTAACCCTAACCCTAACCCTAACCCTAACCCTAACCCTAACCCTAACCCTAACCCTAACCCTAACCCTAACCCTAACCCTAACCCTAACCCTAACCCTAACCCTAACCCTAACCCTAACCCTAACCCTAACCCTAACCCTAACCCTAACCCTAACCCTAACCCTAACCCTAACCCTAACCCTAACCCTAACCCTAACCCTAACCCTAACCCTAACCCTAACCCTAACCCTAACCCTAACCCTAACCCTAACCCTAACCCTAACCCTAACCCTAACCCTAACCCTAACCCTAACCCTAACCCTAACCCTAACCCTAACCCTAACCCTAACCCTAACCCTAACCCTAACCCTAACCCTAACCCTAACCCTAACCCTAACCCTAACCCTAACCCTAACCCTAACCCTAACCCTAACCCTAACCCTAACCCTAACCCTAACCCTAACCCTAACCCTAACCCTAACCCTAACCCTAACCCTAACCCTAACCCTAACCCTAACCCTAACCCTAACCCTAACCCTAACCCTAACCCTAACCCTAACCCTAACCCTAACCCTAACCCTAACCCTAACCCTAACCCTAACCCTAACCCTAACCCTAACCCTAACCCTAACCCTAACCCTAACCCTAACCCTAACCCTAACCCTAACCCTAACCCTAACCCTAACCCTAACCCTAACCCTAACCCTAACCCTAACCCTAACCCTAACCCTAACCCTAACCCTAACCCTAACCCTAACCCTAACCCTAACCCTAACCCTAACCCTAACCCTAACCCTAACCCTAACCCTAACCCTAACCCTAACCCTAACCCTAACCCTAACCCTAACCCTAACCCTAACCCTAACCCTAACCCTAACCCTAACCCTAACCCTAACCCTAACCCTAACCCTAACCCTAACCCTAACCCTAACCCTAACCCTAACCCTAACCCTAACCCTAACCCTAACCCTAACCCTAACCCTAACCCTAACCCTAACCCTAACCCTAACCCTAACCCTAACCCTAACCCTAACCCTAACCCTAACCCTAACCCTAACCCTAACCCTAACCCTAACCCTAACCCTAACCCTAACCCTAACCCTAACCCTAACCCTAACCCTAACCCTAACCCTAACCCTAACCCTAACCCTAACCCTAACCCTAACCCTAACCCTAACCCTAACCCTAACCCTAACCCTAACCCTAACCCTAACCCTAACCCTAACCCTAACCCTAACCCTAACCCTAACCCTAACCCTAACCCTAACCCTAACCCTAACCCTAACCCTAACCCTAACCCTAACCCTAACCCTAACCCTAACCCTAACCCTAACCCTAACCCTAACCCTAACCCTAACCCTAACCCTAACCCTAACCCTAACCCTAACCCTAACCCTAACCCTAACCCTAACCCTAACCCTAACCCTAACCCTAACCCTAACCCTAACCCTAACCCTAACCCTAACCCTAACCCTAACCCTAACCCTAACCCTAACCCTAACCCTAACCCTAACCCTAACCCTAACCCTAACCCTAACCCTAACCCTAACCCTAACCCTAACCCTAACCCTAACCCTAACCCTAACCCTAACCCTAACCCTAACCCTAACCCTAACCCTAACCCTAACCCTAACCCTAACCCTAACCCTAACCCTAACCCTAACCCTAACCCTAACCCTAACCCTAACCCTAACCCTAACCCTAACCCTAACCCTAACCCTAACCCTAACCCTAACCCTAACCCTAACCCTAACCCTAACCCTAACCCTAACCCTAACCCTAACCCTAACCCTAACCCTAACCCTAACCCTAACCCTAACCCTAACCCTAACCCTAACCCTAACCCTAACCCTAACCCTAACCCTAACCCTAACCCTAACCCTAACCCTAACCCTAACCCTAACCCTAACCCTAACCCTAACCCTAACCCTAACCCTAACCCTAACCCTAACCCTAACCCTAACCCTAACCCTAACCCTAACCCTAACCCTAACCCTAACCCTAACCCTAACCCTAACCCTAACCCTAACCCTAACCCTAACCCTAACCCTAACCCTAACCCTAACCCTAACCCTAACCCTAACCCTAACCCTAACCCTAACCCTAACCCTAACCCTAACCCTAACCCTAACCCTAACCCTAACCCTAACCCTAACCCTAACCCTAACCCTAACCCTAACCCTAACCCTAACCCTAACCCTAACCCTAACCCTAACCCTAACCCTAACCCTAACCCTAACCCTAACCCTAACCCTAACCCTAACCCTAACCCTAACCCTAACCCTAACCCTAACCCTAACCCTAACCCTAACCCTAACCCTAACCCTAACCCTAACCCTAACCCTAACCCTAACCCTAACCCTAACCCTAACCCTAACCCTAACCCTAACCCTAACCCTAACCCTAACCCTAACCCTAACCCTAACCCTAACCCTAACCCTAACCCTAACCCTAACCCTAACCCTAACCCTAACCCTAACCCTAACCCTAACCCTAACCCTAACCCTAACCCTAACCCTAACCCTAACCCTAACCCTAACCCTAACCCTAACCCTAACCCTAACCCTAACCCTAACCCTAACCCTAACCCTAACCCTAACCCTAACCCTAACCCTAACCCTAACCCTAACCCTAACCCTAACCCTAACCCTAACCCTAACCCTAACCCTAACCCTAACCCTAACCCTAACCCTAACCCTAACCCTAACCCTAACCCTAACCCTAACCCTAACCCTAACCCTAACCCTAACCCTAACCCTAACCCTAACCCTAACCCTAACCCTAACCCTAACCCTAACCCTAACCCTAACCCTAACCCTAACCCTAACCCTAACCCTAACCCTAACCCTAACCCTAACCCTAACCCTAACCCTAACCCTAACCCTAACCCTAACCCTAACCCTAACCCTAACCCTAACCCTAACCCTAACCCTAACCCTAACCCTAACCCTAACCCTAACCCTAACCCTAACCCTAACCCTAACCCTAACCCTAACCCTAACCCTAACCCTAACCCTAACCCTAACCCTAACCCTAACCCTAACCCTAACCCTAACCCTAACCCTAACCCTAACCCTAACCCTAACCCTAACCCTAACCCTAACCCTAACCCTAACCCTAACCCTAACCCTAACCCTAACCCTAACCCTAACCCTAACCCTAACCCTAACCCTAACCCTAACCCTAACCCTAACCCTAACCCTAACCCTAACCCTAACCCTAACCCTAACCCTAACCCTAACCCTAACCCTAACCCTAACCCTAACCCTAACCCTAACCCTAACCCTAACCCTAACCCTAACCCTAACCCTAACCCTAACCCTAACCCTAACCCTAACCCTAACCCTAACCCTAACCCTAACCCTAACCCTAACCCTAACCCTAACCCTAACCCTAACCCTAACCCTAACCCTAACCCTAACCCTAACCCTAACCCTAACCCTAACCCTAACCCTAACCCTAACCCTAACCCTAACCCTAACCCTAACCCTAACCCTAACCCTAACCCTAACCCTAACCCTAACCCTAACCCTAACCCTAACCCTAACCCTAACCCTAACCCTAACCCTAACCCTAACCCTAACCCTAACCCTAACCCTAACCCTAACCCTAACCCTAACCCTAACCCTAACCCTAACCCTAACCCTAACCCTAACCCTAACCCTAACCCTAACCCTAACCCTAACCCTAACCCTAACCCTAACCCTAACCCTAACCCTAACCCTAACCCTAACCCTAACCCTAACCCTAACCCTAACCCTAACCCTAACCCTAACCCTAACCCTAACCCTAACCCTAACCCTAACCCTAACCCTAACCCTAACCCTAACCCTAACCCTAACCCTAACCCTAACCCTAACCCTAACCCTAACCCTAACCCTAACCCTAACCCTAACCCTAACCCTAACCCTAACCCTAACCCTAACCCTAACCCTAACCCTAACCCTAACCCTAACCCTAACCCTAACCCTAACCCTAACCCTAACCCTAACCCTAACCCTAACCCTAACCCTAACCCTAACCCTAACCCTAACCCTAACCCTAACCCTAACCCTAACCCTAACCCTAACCCTAACCCTAACCCTAACCCTAACCCTAACCCTAACCCTAACCCTAACCCTAACCCTAACCCTAACCCTAACCCTAACCCTAACCCTAACCCTAACCCTAACCCTAACCCTAACCCTAACCCTAACCCTAACCCTAACCCTAACCCTAACCCTAACCCTAACCCTAACCCTAACCCTAACCCTAACCCTAACCCTAACCCTAACCCTAACCCTAACCCTAACCCTAACCCTAACCCTAACCCTAACCCTAACCCTAACCCTAACCCTAACCCTAACCCTAACCCTAACCCTAACCCTAACCCTAACCCTAACCCTAACCCTAACCCTAACCCTAACCCTAACCCTAACCCTAACCCTAACCCTAACCCTAACCCTAACCCTAACCCTAACCCTAACCCTAACCCTAACCCTAACCCTAACCCTAACCCTAACCCTAACCCTAACCCTAACCCTAACCCTAACCCTAACCCTAACCCTAACCCTAACCCTAACCCTAACCCTAACCCTAACCCTAACCCTAACCCTAACCCTAACCCTAACCCTAACCCTAACCCTAACCCTAACCCTAACCCTAACCCTAACCCTAACCCTAACCCTAACCCTAACCCTAACCCTAACCCTAACCCTAACCCTAACCCTAACCCTAACCCTAACCCTAACCCTAACCCTAACCCTAACCCTAACCCTAACCCTAACCCTAACCCTAACCCTAACCCTAACCCTAACCCTAACCCTAACCCTAACCCTAACCCTAACCCTAACCCTAACCCTAACCCTAACCCTAACCCTAACCCTAACCCTAACCCTAACCCTAACCCTAACCCTAACCCTAACCCTAACCCTAACCCTAACCCTAACCCTAACCCTAACCCTAACCCTAACCCTAACCCTAACCCTAACCCTAACCCTAACCCTAACCCTAACCCTAACCCTAACCCTAACCCTAACCCTAACCCTAACCCTAACCCTAACCCTAACCCTAACCCTAACCCTAACCCTAACCCTAACCCTAACCCTAACCCTAACCCTAACCCTAACCCTAACCCTAACCCTAACCCTAACCCTAACCCTAACCCTAACCCTAACCCTAACCCTAACCCTAACCCTAACCCTAACCCTAACCCTAACCCTAACCCTAACCCTAACCCTAACCCTAACCCTAACCCTAACCCTAACCCTAACCCTAACCCTAACCCTAACCCTAACCCTAACCCTAACCCTAACCCTAACCCTAACCCTAACCCTAACCCTAACCCTAACCCTAACCCTAACCCTAACCCTAACCCTAACCCTAACCCTAACCCTAACCCTAACCCTAACCCTAACCCTAACCCTAACCCTAACCCTAACCCTAACCCTAACCCTAACCCTAACCCTAACCCTAACCCTAACCCTAACCCTAACCCTAACCCTAACCCTAACCCTAACCCTAACCCTAACCCTAACCCTAACCCTAACCCTAACCCTAACCCTAACCCTAACCCTAACCCTAACCCTAACCCTAACCCTAACCCTAACCCTAACCCTAACCCTAACCCTAACCCTAACCCTAACCCTAACCCTAACCCTAACCCTAACCCTAACCCTAACCCTAACCCTAACCCTAACCCTAACCCTAACCCTAACCCTAACCCTAACCCTAACCCTAACCCTAACCCTAACCCTAACCCTAACCCTAACCCTAACCCTAACCCTAACCCTAACCCTAACCCTAACCCTAACCCTAACCCTAACCCTAACCCTAACCCTAACCCTAACCCTAACCCTAACCCTAACCCTAACCCTAACCCTAACCCTAACCCTAACCCTAACCCTAACCCTAACCCTAACCCTAACCCTAACCCTAACCCTAACCCTAACCCTAACCCTAACCCTAACCCTAACCCTAACCCTAACCCTAACCCTAACCCTAACCCTAACCCTAACCCTAACCCTAACCCTAACCCTAACCCTAACCCTAACCCTAACCCTAACCCTAACCCTAACCCTAACCCTAACCCTAACCCTAACCCTAACCCTAACCCTAACCCTAACCCTAACCCTAACCCTAACCCTAACCCTAACCCTAACCCTAACCCTAACCCTAACCCTAACCCTAACCCTAACCCTAACCCTAACCCTAACCCTAACCCTAACCCTAACCCTAACCCTAACCCTAACCCTAACCCTAACCCTAACCCTAACCCTAACCCTAACCCTAACCCTAACCCTAACCCTAACCCTAACCCTAACCCTAACCCTAACCCTAACCCTAACCCTAACCCTAACCCTAACCCTAACCCTAACCCTAACCCTAACCCTAACCCTAACCCTAACCCTAACCCTAACCCTAACCCTAACCCTAACCCTAACCCTAACCCTAACCCTAACCCTAACCCTAACCCTAACCCTAACCCTAACCCTAACCCTAACCCTAACCCTAACCCTAACCCTAACCCTAACCCTAACCCTAACCCTAACCCTAACCCTAACCCTAACCCTAACCCTAACCCTAACCCTAACCCTAACCCTAACCCTAACCCTAACCCTAACCCTAACCCTAACCCTAACCCTAACCCTAACCCTAACCCTAACCCTAACCCTAACCCTAACCCTAACCCTAAC
Organism: Branchellion lobata; assembly: GCA_947562095.1. Taxonomy (NCBI): domain Eukaryota; kingdom Metazoa; phylum Annelida; class Clitellata; order Hirudinida; family Piscicolidae; genus Branchellion; species Branchellion lobata. The sequence continues at coordinate 7,428,194 of OX387260.1, forward strand.
CCTAACCCTAACCCTAACCCTAACCCTAACCCTAACCCTAACCCTAACCCTAACCCTAACCCTAACCCTAACCCTAACCCTAACCCTAACCCTAACCCTAACCCTAACCCTAACCCTAACCCTAACCCTAACCCTAACCCTAACCCTAACCCTAACCCTAACCCTAACCCTAACCCTAACCCTAACCCTAACCCTAACCCTAACCCTAACCCTAACCCTAACCCTAACCCTAACCCTAACCCTAACCCTAACCCTAACCCTAACCCTAACCCTAACCCTAACCCTAACCCTAACCCTAACCCTAACCCTAACCCTAACCCTAACCCTAACCCTAACCCTAACCCTAACCCTAACCCTAACCCTAACCCTAACCCTAACCCTAACCCTAACCCTAACCCTAACCCTAACCCTAACCCTAACCCTAACCCTAACCCTAACCCTAACCCTAACCCTAACCCTAACCCTAACCCTAACCCTAACCCTAACCCTAACCCTAACCCTAACCCTAACCCTAACCCTAACCCTAACCCTAACCCTAACCCTAACCCTAACCCTAACCCTAACCCTAACCCTAACCCTAACCCTAACCCTAACCCTAACCCTAACCCTAACCCTAACCCTAACCCTAACCCTAACCCTAACCCTAACCCTAACCCTAACCCTAACCCTAACCCTAACCCTAACCCTAACCCTAACCCTAACCCTAACCCTAACCCTAACCCTAACCCTAACCCTAACCCTAACCCTAACCCTAACCCTAACCCTAACCCTAACCCTAACCCTAACCCTAACCCTAACCCTAACCCTAACCCTAACCCTAACCCTAACCCTAACCCTAACCCTAACCCTAACCCTAACCCTAACCCTAACCCTAACCCTAACCCTAACCCTAACCCTAACCCTAACCCTAACCCTAACCCTAACCCTAACCCTAACCCTAACCCTAACCCTAACCCTAACCCTAACCCTAACCCTAACCCTAACCCTAACCCTAACCCTAACCCTAACCCTAACCCTAACCCTAACCCTAACCCTAACCCTAACCCTAACCCTAACCCTAACCCTAACCCTAACCCTAACCCTAACCCTAACCCTAACCCTAACCCTAACCCTAACCCTAACCCTAACCCTAACCCTAACCCTAACCCTAACCCTAACCCTAACCCTAACCCTAACCCTAACCCTAACCCTAACCCTAACCCTAACCCTAACCCTAACCCTAACCCTAACCCTAACCCTAACCCTAACCCTAACCCTAACCCTAACCCTAACCCTAACCCTAACCCTAACCCTAACCCTAACCCTAACCCTAACCCTAACCCTAACCCTAACCCTAACCCTAACCCTAACCCTAACCCTAACCCTAACCCTAACCCTAACCCTAACCCTAACCCTAACCCTAACCCTAACCCTAACCCTAACCCTAACCCTAACCCTAACCCTAACCCTAACCCTAACCCTAACCCTAACCCTAACCCTAACCCTAACCCTAACCCTAACCCTAACCCTAACCCTAACCCTAACCCTAACCCTAACCCTAACCCTAACCCTAACCCTAACCCTAACCCTAACCCTAACCCTAACCCTAACCCTAACCCTAACCCTAACCCTAACCCTAACCCTAACCCTAACCCTAACCCTAACCCTAACCCTAACCCTAACCCTAACCCTAACCCTAACCCTAACCCTAACCCTAACCCTAACCCTAACCCTAACCCTAACCCTAACCCTAACCCTAACCCTAACCCTAACCCTAACCCTAACCCTAACCCTAACCCTAACCCTAACCCTAACCCTAACCCTAACCCTAACCCTAACCCTAACCCTAACCCTAACCCTAACCCTAACCCTAACCCTAACCCTAACCCTAACCCTAACCCTAACCCTAACCCTAACCCTAACCCTAACCCTAACCCTAACCCTAACCCTAACCCTAACCCTAACCCTAACCCTAACCCTAACCCTAACCCTAACCCTAACCCTAACCCTAACCCTAACCCTAACCCTAACCCTAACCCTAACCCTAACCCTAACCCTAACCCTAACCCTAACCCTAACCCTAACCCTAACCCTAACCCTAACCCTAACCCTAACCCTAACCCTAACCCTAACCCTAACCCTAACCCTAACCCTAACCCTAACCCTAACCCTAACCCTAACCCTAACCCTAACCCTAACCCTAACCCTAACCCTAACCCTAACCCTAACCCTAACCCTAACCCTAACCCTAACCCTAACCCTAACCCTAACCCTAACCCTAACCCTAACCCTAACCCTAACCCTAACCCTAACCCTAACCCTAACCCTAACCCTAACCCTAACCCTAACCCTAACCCTAACCCTAACCCTAACCCTAACCCTAACCCTAACCCTAACCCTAACCCTAACCCTAACCCTAACCCTAACCCTAACCCTAACCCTAACCCTAACCCTAACCCTAACCCTAACCCTAACCCTAACCCTAACCCTAACCCTAACCCTAACCCTAACCCTAACCCTAACCCTAACCCTAACCCTAACCCTAACCCTAACCCTAACCCTAACCCTAACCCTAACCCTAACCCTAACCCTAACCCTAACCCTAACCCTAACCCTAACCCTAACCCTAACCCTAACCCTAACCCTAACCCTAACCCTAACCCTAACCCTAACCCTAACCCTAACCCTAACCCTAACCCTAACCCTAACCCTAACCCTAACCCTAACCCTAACCCTAACCCTAACCCTAACCCTAACCCTAACCCTAACCCTAACCCTAACCCTAACCCTAACCCTAACCCTAACCCTAACCCTAACCCTAACCCTAACCCTAACCCTAACCCTAACCCTAACCCTAACCCTAACCCTAAACCCTAACCCTAACCCTAACCCTAACCCTAACCCTAACCCTAACCTAACCCTAACCCTAACCCTAACCCTAACCCTAAACCCTAACCCTAACCCTAACCCTAACCCTAACCCTAACCCTAAACCCTAAACCCTAACCCTAACCCTAACCCTAACCCTAACCCTAACCCTAACCCTACCCTAACCCTAACCCTAACCCTAACCCTAACCCTAACCCTAACCCTAACTCTAACCCTAACCCTAACCCTAAACCCTAACCCTAACCCTAACCCTAACCCTAACCCTAAACAACTTCATAACACCTCAACAACACAGCTTCTCAACAACACTTCAACAATACCTCAACAACACAACACCTCAATAACACCTCAACAACATCTCAACAACCCTTCAACAACACCTCAACAACTCTTCAACAACACCTCAAAAACACATCAACACCTCAACACCTCAAAAAAATCTTAAAAACACCTCAAAAGAATAGAAACATTTAGATTTTACACACCTGCTCGTATCAACTGTTTTCGTGGGTACTTGAGTTCCACGTGACTTCACGCATGTGTGAGAGGTGCTTTAAAAACCTTCACTGCAATTGAAAGGTTTTTATGGCGTTTTTGTTTTCGAACCGACGAAGCACCCACTCCACGTGGTGTCGCATGCAACTCAACTAGGCGGTGAAAAATTAAAATGTGACCAACCTTAATTTCCTGCTTTTTTTTCCTCTTCCTTCAGTCTTCACTCCTCACTGTGACGAACCTGTCGACTTTTCGGCCTTAAAAAGCAACACCAACAAGAATTTTATTTCGCTTAAACGTGTTACGACCTCAACTAAATTTCACTTGTGCACTTCTTCAAGCTAATGAACCTCAGCGCACACTTCTGCTTTTAAGTACTCTCTGAGAAGGCGTACACAAGCATACATACATCATTTTTATTATTGTTTGTATTATTGGTAGTTGTTTTACAATACAACTACGAATATTATTATAGTGGCATTAACCCCGTACAGTTCCGAGTGTTCCATGCACGCTTCATTGTTGTATCCATCTTAACATCCTCTTTATTATCTTTGTTCTTATTATTTTATCATTTCCTTTAATAACAATTATTATTATTTAAAAAAATAATAATAATAATAATAATTAAAAAAAAAAAAAATAAATAAAATAATAATATTAAAATTTTCATAAAAATTATTCACTTTTTTTTCAGTTTATTTATTATTATTATTATTATTATTATTATTATTATTATTATTATTATTATTGCTATTATTATTATTATTATTATTATTATTATTATTATTATTATTATTATTATTATTATTATTATTATTATTATTATTATTATTATTATTATCATCATCATTATCATTATCATCACTACCACCACCACACCATCATCACCCCTCTTCTCACATCACAGCACCATCATCTGGTGCATCTTCCTGGCATCATAAGGCATCACTGACCTGCTGTCTTCCGCCACCCCACACAACATACAACTCATCTCGTATTCCTGTGATGATGGTGGTGGTGGTGATGATGGTGGTGATGATGGTGGTGATGATGGTGGTAGTGATGATGATGGTGATGATGGTGGTGGTGGTGGTGATGGTAGTGGTGGTAGTGGTGGTGATGATGATGGTGGTGGTGATGATGATGATGATTGTGATGATGGTGGTGGTGGCAGTGATGATGGTGATGATTGTGGTGGGGATGAGGATGGTGATGATGGTGGTGGTGGTGATAGTGGTAGTGATGATGATGGTGATGATGATGGTGTGGTGGTGATGATGGTGGTAGTGATGATGATGGTGGTGGTGAAGGTGATGATGGTGGTGGTGATAGTGATGATGATGATGATAGTGATGATGATGATGATGGTGTGGTGGTGATGATGGTGTGGTGGTGATGAAGGTTTGGTGGTGATGATGGTGTGGTGGTGATGATGGTGTAGTGGTGATGATGGTGTGGTGGTGATGTTGGTGCGGTGGTGATGATGGTGTGGTGGTGATGATGGTGGCGAAGATGAGAAATGAGTGGAAGAGTTGAAATTGATTTATATCAATAGATCGATTTTGAAATTGCTGAGAATGAGAACAAATAGTGAAGAACTAATAAGCATGATTGAGGAGGGAATATTTGGTTAGAGATGTAGTTGAAGCGAGGCATTCATTGTGATCAATATCACATTACTGATAATTCAATCACTATAATCACACACACACACACACACACACACACACACACACACACACACACACACACACACACACACACACACACACACACACACACACACACACACACACACACACACACACACACACACACACACACACACACACACACACACACACACACACACACACACACACACACACACACACACACACACACACACACACACACACACACACACACACACACACACACACACACACACAGACACACACACACACACACACACACACACACACACACACACACACACACACACACACACACACAAACAGACTTGATAGTTGGTAAGAAGTTTGAAAGAGTGGGTGTGTTCAGCGATTTGGTGATTGCACTCTTTACAAACATCTGGAAGAATGGTGGATGGAAGAATGGTGGATAGAAGAATGGTGAGTTGACTGACAATAATCAAAGCAGAAAAAAAAAGAAAAAAATGATAAATCCGAAGGTGGGATTTTTCAGGAATAGTTTTAGTTGTTTGATAAGATAAAGAAGAAATGGAAGATTTAGCTAGAGATTTCAACAACAATTATTTAAAAATTAGGTTAAAATAAATTACTGGACAATCTTCAAATGTGAGAAAAGAAGAAAAAAGTGAAAAAGGAGGACTTGATTTTGAAGTATGACAGTGAGAAAAAACTTCAAAGAAAAACATGATAGTAAATAAAAAGTTATGTAAAAAAACAAAGTATAAAATAAATTGAAATTAAAAAAAATAAAAAAATAAAAAATTGAGAAGAAAGAAAGAAGAGGAAAGTTGATGAGCTTACGTTCATAAATGACAATGTCTTCATTTCCCCTGCTGCTTTCTCGTCTGTTGCAGATGTCTATGACATCACTAGTAGAATGGCAAGATGCACACCCATTGAAATTCAAATAGTATGACCCATCTTCTAAGCAAACTGTGTCCTGCAGTTGGAGGTTGCAGAGGGGATAATCTGACAATTGATAGATTGGGCTAGAATATTTACTGAAAATTGCTGACTCAATTTTTGATTTAAGAAATATCCAATTATTTTTAAATTGGAAATAATTAATCTTGCTTCGGTTTGTAAGTGTAAAAAAATTAGTTGAACCCTGTCCGGATATTCTTCTTTCATGCAATTTAAACACATTTTTTTAAGATTTCTGATTATTTCTGATTAAGAATATATAATTTCGAACTGTAGAAATCAGCTTGGAAGGCGGGAATGAAGGACTGAAGGAAGAGACGAAAAGGTAACTTAATTTACATTAAAAACTCTAGCACTTAGCATTTCATTGAACATCAACAAAATTGATCAATCAAGACATACTTGCAACCGTATTGACTAGTCAGAATTAATATAAAAAAAATTCTGAAAGTTAACTAAAAAATTATTAATAATAAAAATTTTTTAACTTTCGCCCGAAAGGTGGAATCGGACCACTCCGACGTTAGTCGGCTACAGGTTTGAAGCCTGCACCCCGGACCACCGAGGATCATTCGGGCAGTAAAGTTGTGTGATGAGTCTTATGAACAAGTAGCATCCGAGTGAATTTAATTTAAGGTGTCTCTTAAGGAAAACAACTCTTGCACACATTTTCGCAAAAATTAACTTTTTTGAAAGAGTCTGAAAAAGTTAGTGGTGAAAAAGATTTCAAACGAAAGCTTGTGGGCGAATAAAATAAATAATAAAGACACACTTCAATGATATAAAAAGGAATGAATATTATATTTTTATTATGAATTTAACTAATAATAAGAATAATAATATTATTCAGGGTAAAGTTGCAGCAAGCAGCCATTGAGAACGTCCATCAGCCTCTTCCACGTGGTTGCCATCACCGCTGCCCTGGGAGACCTGGTGATGGAAAAATAAATAAATAAAAAATAATCTTAATATTAAAATAATAATGAAAATAATCGTAATAATAATGATAACAATAAGAATAGTGATAATAAAAATAATAAAAAGGAAGATAATAATAACAACGACAACCACAATAATAATAAGAGTACGAAAAACGATGAGAAGAATAACGATAATAATGAATAATAATAATAATTGAAGTTAGGAAGGAAAAGATAAGTGAGGGAGCGTTGTGACCATTGATTGGCTTTCATTGGGATGGCAAATGGACAAGCAAAATAGCGACCCCAGAAATAGAAAAATACTAACCCCAATGGATGAATCATAAATAATAATAATAAATATATTAATAATAATAATAAATATAATAATAATAATAATAAATATATTAATAATAATTATAAATATCTTCTAAAAAATGAGAATAAGAAGATCTCAGTCCCTTACGAGGAGGCAACTTAAAAGGTCAGTTAAGAAGTTAAATTAGTGATTATTTTTTGTTTTAAACATGAGAGTGCAGGTTTTGAAAAATGATCTTTTATGAGAAGCAACCAGTGTAAAAAGATAAGGGTAGAAATGATACGCAAGAAAACCCCCCCCACCCTCTTCATGAACCCCCCCATCCTCCTCACCCTCCTCATGAACCCCCCCATCCTCCTCATGAACCCCCCCATCCTCCCCATCCTCCTCATCCTCCTCATGAACCCCCCATCTCCTACCCTCCTCATGAATCCCCCTTTCCCACTTGGAGACGGCGTGGACAAAGGGGAAGGTGGTTTGGAAGGCCTGCAAACAGATTCTGAAGTTTTCCTTGGTGCTGTGCTGCAACTGCAAGCTGGGTTCTATGACCTGGAAGGTGGTGTGGGAGGTGTGAGAGGTGTAGGAGGGCAGTGATGCGGTAGAAGGTGTAGGAGGGTGGTGATGCGTTGTTGGAGGGTGGTGATGCGCTGTAGGAGGGTGATGATGCGGTGTTGGAGGGTGATGATGCGGTGTAGGAGGGTGGTGATGCGGTGGAAGAGGGTGGTGATGCGGTGTTGGAGGGTGGTGATGCGGTTTTGGAGGGTGGTGATGCGGTGTTGGAGGGTGATGATGCGGTGTTGGAGGGTGATGATGAGGTGTAGGAGGGTGGTGATGCGGTGTTGGAGGGTGATGATGAGGTGTTGGAGGGTGGTGATGCGGTGTAGGAGGGTGGTGATGCGGTGTAGGAGGGTGGTGATGGTGGTGGAAGAGGGTGGTGATGGTGGTGGAAGAGGGTGGTGATGCGGTGGAAGAGGGTGGTGATGAGGTGTAGGAGGGTGGTGATGGTGGTGGAAGAAGGTGGTGATGGTGGTGGAAGAGGGTGGTGATGAGGTGGAAGAGGGTGGTGATGAGGTGGAAGAGGGTGGTGATGAGGTGTAGGAGGGTGGTGATGGTGGTGGAAGAAGGTGGTGATGCGGTGGAAGAGGGTGGTGATGAGGTGTAGGAGGGTGGTGATGCGGTGGAAGAGGGTGGTGATGCGGTTCAAAGAAGAATCCATGGAAGTCCATCCTTCTTCCATTCAGTCGAATTTCTCCACCGTCTATCCACCTTCCATCATCATCTATCAACTCCTACTCATTCTCCTACTCACCTCCCAAATCCCCCTAAAAACTTCTCAATGCCACCAACAATCCACAACCTAAAAATCTCAAACCCGAGCAACCAAACCATATATACACCAGCCACCAGCCATCAAGCCATATAGCCATCAGCTACCAAGCCACCAGCCACCAGGCCACCAGCCACCAGGCCACAAGGCCACCAAACCACCAGCCACCAAGCCACCACCTTGTCATGCAGACCTACAAAGAGGTCCCTCAACTCCTTGCCCTGCGTGAGGTTGCTGCCGATGCTGCAAGTGCTCTTTGAGAGGTTCTGGGGCGTAATAAAAAAAATATTATTAATAATAAAAATATTAATAATGAAAATATTAATAATAAAAATATTACTTTTATTATCAAAATTTGTATTATTTTGAAACAATATCGACGAATGTAGTTTGTGAAGCGCTCAAAGGAACAATTAAGGCGCAAAGAACTGAAATAACCATAAACAACTTTAAATATAAGAATAAATATTTTCAATAGAAAGAAATATGAGTAATAATGACTTTCATAGGGATATGAGCGATGATTGTTGGTGATGAAGGATACCCAAACAAGACGAACAAGTGATGCAAAGTGAGTGATTTGGTGAGTACTTTGAAGAGCTTAGCGAACTCCTCTGAGAATTCCTGAGACACCTTCTTCTTGATGGCCTTCATGAAGTGTCTGTAGTGCGTCCAAGGTTGTTGAGAGTTATCGTTGCTTACAAATTATTAGTGGCTTTGGAGAGCATCATAGGATGAAGTAGAGTTAATGGTGTATTGTGACCCATGGCACGGTGACTCCACTCTGAACCACTCATGATTAATTACCTTCGTATGATAATTATCAGTAATAGACTCATTAATAAATAATAAAATAATAATAATAATAATACAATACAATAAAAATACGTATATTGTTATAGTGACATTAAGGCCGTGGTTTCGAGTTCACTCGAAAGTTATAATTAGTGTTTAATGTATTATAGTGTAAAATGTAAAAAAAGAATAAAAAAAAAATGAAATTGTAAAAAAAGTAAACTGAAATATGATGATGAAGGAGACAAGAAGACAATTTATTGAACAGGTGGGTCTTCAGACATCGACAAAATGATTTTGTTGAACTTGAAGATTTCAAACTGTTAGACAGGTTGTTCCACAACTTAGGTCCGCTGACGCTGAACCTTCTTAATCTTAATGATTTGAGCTTGTGCTTGTTAGGAACAACGTCCTTTGACTTAGTCGATCTTAGTCTTTGTTTTTCCGGCAGACTAGCAACTGGAACTAGGTCACGTGTCAGATACGCAAGACCCTCGTTGGACAAACACTTGTACAACTGCAGAGCAATTTTGAATTCAATTCTTCCATAAATTCTCAGCCAGTGAAGCTCCTTGAGTACAAGGACAATGTGATCATATTTGTTTGCCCCTGTAATGAGCCTGGCTGTTGTATTGATTGGAGATTGAATACTCTGCGTTGCTACCTAAGGTAAGCTGACTAAAGCCATGTTGCCATAGTCAATACGACTTAACACTAAGGCCGATGCAAGTGTTTTCAAGGAGTCCATTTTCAAACATCCCTTGATGGATCTTATGTGACGCAGAAAGGTAAAACACGTCTGTATTGTTTTTGATATCTGCATTGACATCGTGAGGTCTCTATCCATGGATATTTCCAAGTTCTTTACAGATTTTGATGGAAAGATGTTGCTTTCTTATACACGGACAGAATAGCTTAGAATATATATATATATTAATGTATATATATATATATATATATATATATATATATATATATATATTTATATAGTTTTCATTATGAGCCACCACCACCACACCCACTCCTTGTGTTCTTCCACAGTGTCCCTGTCCATGAGGCCTTTCAAGTCCTTCAACTCGTGCAACAAGTCCCTGTCCAGGTCCGTGTCATTCATGTCTGCGTCCGTGTCTGTTTGTGTGTGTGTGTGTGTAATCTTTCGAAAAATGTAGTCCTTTCTTTTTCGTATCCCTCACCCCCACCACCACCACCACTGCCACACCACCACCGCCACACCAACACCGCCACACCAACACCGCCACAACAACACCGCCACACCACCAATGCCACATCACCACCGCCACATCACCAATGGCATACCACCACCGCCACACCACCAATGCGTGTCCAGTGCTGCATGATAAGGCAAGAACAGTGGACGAGTTGTTCGAAGGTCACGTGACCTAGTTTCTTTTTGTTCAAGTCGAAGCGGTTGGTGTTTAAAAAAACAACGGCGGCGTACTTCCTGTTGGGGTGTAGTGTAGTGTGGGGTGGTGTAGTTTGGTGTGGTGTGGTGTAGTTTGGTGTGGTGTGGTGTAGTGTAGTGTGGGGTGGTGTAGTTTGGTGTGGTGTGGTGTGGTGTAGTGTGGGGTGGTGTAGTTTGGTGTGGTGTGGTGTGATGTAGTGTAGTGTGGGGTGGTGTAGTTTGGTGTGGTGTGGTGTGGTGTAGTGTGGGGTGGTGTAGTTTGGTGTGGTGTGGTGTAGTGTAGTGTGGGGTGGTGTAGTTTGGTGTGGTGTGGTGTGATGTAGTAAAGTGTGGTGTGGTGTAGTTTGGTGTGGTGTGGTGTGGTGTAGTGTAGTGTGGGGTGGTGTAGTTTGGTGTGGTGTGGTGTGATGTAGTAAAGTGTGGTGTGGTGTAGTTTGGTGTGGTGTGGTGTGGTGTAGTGTAGTGTGGGGTGGTGTAGTTTGGTGTGGTGTGGTGTGATGTAGTAAAGTGTGGTGTGGTGTAGTTTGGTGTGGTGTGGTGTGGTGTAGTGTAGTGTGGGGTGGTGTAGTTTGGTGTGGTGTGGTGTGATGTAGTAAAGTGTGGTGTGGTGTAGTTTGGTGTGGTGTGGTGTGGTGTAGTGTAGTGTGGGGTGGTGTAGTTTGGTGTGGTGTGGTGTGATGTAGTAAAGTGTGGTGTGGTGTAGTTTGGTGTGGTGTGGCGTGGTGTGGTGTAGTGTGGCGTGGCGTGGTGTGATGTAGTGTGTTGTGGTGTAGTGTGGTGTGGTGTGGTGTGGTGTGGTGTAGTTTGGTGTGTTGTGGTGAGGTGTGGTGTAGTTTGGTGTGGTGTAGTTTAGTGTGGTGTGGCATGATGTAGTTTGGCATGATGTAGTGTGGCGTGGCGTGATGTAGTGTAGTGTGGTGTGGTGTGGCGTGGTGTGATATAGTGTGGCGTGGCGTGGTTGGTGTGAAGTGGTGTGGTGTAGTGTGGTAAATGTGGCGTGGCTGGTATGCTGTGATATGGTGTGCTGTGGTCAGCGTGGTGTAGCATGGTGTGGTTGGTGTATTGTGGTGTGGCATGGTAGGTGATATGGCGTGGTTGCAAATACCCATATAACACCCACAAAACACCCACAAAAACCCATGTAACACTCACAAACACCCATGTGACACCCACAAACACCTATGTAACACCCATATAACATCCACAAACACTCATGTAACACCCAGGTGACACTCAAAAACACTCACAAACACCCACATGCACCCTCAAACACGCATGTGACACACAAACACCCACAAAATCCCATCCTCCCCCATGCACCTGGACAGACACTCAGAAAGCAAAAAAAGTTGACAGATGTTTTTGACCACGTGACCAGGCTGATCTTCTACACATTTGAAGATGCTCTTGATGTTGTCGAACTGGAAGAAGGGGGTGGTAGTAGAAGGGAGGGGGTGGTGGTGGGAGGGAGGGGGTGGTGGTGGGAGGGAGGGGTGGTGGTGGGAGGGAGGGGTGGTGGTGGGAGAAAGAAGTGGTGGTGGAAAGAGAGAAGGAGGAGGGGTGGTGGTGGGAAAAAGGAGTGGTGGTGGAAGGAGAGAAGGAAGGAGGGGGTGGTGGTGGTAGGAAGAGAGAGAAGGAAGAGGTGGTGGTTGGAGGAAAAGGAGAAGAAGGGGATGGTGGTGGGAAGAAAAAGGTGGTAGAAAAGATGGGGTGGTAGAAGGGAGAGGGCGTTGGAGGGTGTAACAGACAAACAAACAAAACTCAAATAGTGTCAAAACAAATGAAAAAATCGTGTCACAAAAGAGCAAAAAAAAGAACAAACACACACATACACATACACACACACACACACCCACACACATACACACACACACACCCACACACATACACACACACACACACACACACCCACACAGACACACACACACACACACACTTGGCGTCGACAACTTTTGACTGAGACGAGGCACTTGTCAGCCACCTCATCGAGGGAGCCTCGCACCCGGGCTGACAACTTCCTGCCGATCAACTCCCGCGCCACACTCGAGTCCAGGCGGTAGTACCTGAGAAGCCATCATCATGGTCATCATCAATAATAATAATATTTTTATTATTGTTATTATTAGAAGTTGATAAAAATAACAACAATAAAAATAGCTGATAATATAAAAAATAGTTGATAAAACTAATAAAAATAATGCAAACAGTGAAAATATTTGAAAAATATTAACGATAATAGAGTTAATGTGAACAATATCAGAAATAAGACTCGATAATAAGGAAAAATAATGAAAAAAGTTGATAGTTAATAACAAAAATAGTAATTTAAAGAGTAAATAATGTTTACTTTCATTCATGATAATAATAATATTCATATTGTTAGTGATAAGGGTAGTTATTTATGAAGTTTCATCATTGAATTGAATTCATGTTATCTCATTACATTGCAATTTTTCAATTTCAATTAATGTTGATTCAATTTAATATTGCAAATCCATATTTAAATATTTAAAAAATCAATGTTGATTTGAAGTTGTTTTTCTTATTTTGATCTCATCCCTTCATGAGCACAAACAGTGGCAGCTGAGTGACCTTTCGATAAGCAGGTCTTGCACTTCAGGGGTCAGTTGGAACTCGAGTTGAAAGGAGAGTTGTGAAGGGTTCTTGAGGTACCCCTCAAGGATCAAAAAGGTTCGGAACTGGTCGGCCACCTCGCTGAGGAGCATTTCAAAGGTTGCTCCATACAGCAACAAACAACCCTTTTTTTGTTGCAACTTTGCAGCTTCACTCACTGTCCCAACCGGGGTGTGGTGGTAACACGTAACAAAAAATACATTAAAAGCTCAAAAAATGAAATTAACAACAGCTCAAAAGATGAAATCAACAACAGCTTTTTTGAGTTAAAAAACAATAAAAATACAAGTATTATTATAGTGGCATTGACCCCGTAGAGTTTCGAGGCCGCTCAAAATGAGTTCTCAAAGCTTTTTCCTTTAAACAGTCCCTAGCAGTGCTCAAAAACAGTGTCAATCAGCACTATACAAAAGTTTTGGTCAGATGAGATCGAGACAAAATAGAACGAAATATAATGATAACTTGTAAGCAAGTTATATAGTGGCATAAATAAAACAACAGCATGCAAATAGGTTGAAACAGAAGTATGAAAGATTTTGAATAATTTTGAAATCAATCAAACAAAATGAAAAAAAATATTCTCCAAAAACTTAATGATCATATGCTTGAAAGTGGAACTTCGATTTTCAATTAATCATTCAAATCAAAGTCCCAAACGCTTTGTTGCTTTTTTTTTTATATTTCAAAAAATTCAAAATCAACCTGAGTGACCAGCCAGCCATAATTGGTAAACGTCAAAATCTATCAAGGTTTCATTACCGACAAATATATCCAGCTGAGTCGCCATTGTTTTTGGTTCTAGTCTTATCGAATGCGCTTCATTCGCAGTTCAAGTTTAAACTCTCATTGCAGCGCCTAATAGGTGTGAAATGTTTTGAATAAAATAAAAAGTTAAATTTCAAACTTCCGAAATTCACGTCAAATTTGAATAAATGACATTGATAAAAATATAAGACAAAAGAATTTTTAACGATGGTAGAAATGTTTTGAGATTTTTTGGCATATCCCCACACTACTAATAATTCTATTCCCATGTCAATTATTAACCTCTAAAGTTGAAGAAGGAAAAAAAAGTGGGATGTTGTAAACAAGAAGGTGATAAGGATGAGGATGAGGACGACGAGGATGCAAAACATGTTACATCAATCGATCAGGGTGCAAAAGATTTAAATAATATCGACATGATTACGAAAGGTAAAATTGATTGAACTTTTGCGGCAAAGGTTTGGCAGGTCTTTTTGTTTCTTCCAAAGTCACTGGGTGCATTGAAAGAATTTTTCCTCGATCACACAAGTTTGCTTGGTTATTTGGAATTTTAATCCTGCACCTTCAACCACTGCCTCTTTTAAAAAGAATGTGAGATTTCTCCGCACACAACGCAGTTGTGTTGAGTTTGCAAAAAAAACTAAAAATTAATTTTTCGTTGAATTGGAAGAGTGGATGAACAGTTGAAGGTTTGTAAAATAGAAAATTTAGTTTTAAATTTGAAAATACAGTTGAAAAAACGTTGGAATAAAGTACAGAGTTAAAATAATAGTTTTTTTTATTATGAAACAAATTTAAAAATTAAAAAATATTTCAAAAAATGGAGGAAATTAAAATAAAGTAAGCAAAGTTTATAAAGTTTGAAAAGAAAGTTAAAAACC
This sequence comes from Branchellion lobata, assembly GCA_947562095.1. Taxonomy (NCBI): domain Eukaryota; kingdom Metazoa; phylum Annelida; class Clitellata; order Hirudinida; family Piscicolidae; genus Branchellion; species Branchellion lobata. The sequence goes on from OX387260.1 coordinate 7,443,241, forward strand.
AGTTGAAAATTGTCAAAAGAGGTTGAAATATATGGTTTGTCTGTGTGATGGAAAGATGGCACTTGAAAGTGATCTGCACGCTGATGTCATTGTTGGTCGGTGTCATCTTCACACTCCTCCCGTTCAAAATTGCTGCTCTATTTTTCCGGAAGAAGAAAAAGAAACAAAATTGTACAAATAAAAGGTTGGGTAGCTTTGGTGAGAACTCAAAGATCTCAACAAGCCTTTCCGGTGATGGCTCATATGGCAGCTATAGCGGAAATGGAAGAAAAAAGGGTGAAGTGGAAGAGAAGGATGAGGATGGAGAGAAAAAGAAAGATGAGGAGGAGGATGGAATGAGGAGAAGAGATGAAAATGAAAAAGAAGAGGGTAAAGAAGAAATCGAGGATGGAAAACTAAAAACTAAAAATGAACTGAAGTTTTTAGAACTCCTACTCTGTTTCAGTGGAGGCGTCTTTCTAGGTACATTCCTACTACACTTTTTTCCGGAAGTGAAAGATATTCTCACCACTCACGTGACCACTCCTTTCCACATTCAATATCCGGTCGCCGAGGTGTTAATAGGTGGTGGATTTTTTCTTATGATGATGATCGACATAGTGGTAATGGGGGGAAGAAAGTGGTGTGGTATAAGAAAAAGAAAAAAAGAAAAAAGAAAAAAAAAAGAATATGAAAAAAAAATGGAAAAGGAAGATTTGGGAGATTCAATTCAGAGTCCCACATTCACTACCCACTCAACTACGCACGCAACCACCCACTCAATTCACCACCAAGAAGACAGTACATACTCAAACACCCATCCACCCATTCATGCACCCAACAAGACACCTTCGAACTTAAGCTTGGTACTGGCCTTGTCCCTACACCACGTCTTTGAGGGACTGAGCATAGGTCTGCAGCGGAAGGCAAGCAAGTTGGTGAGTCTTACTGTGGCAGTCCTCATACATGAGAGTGTCATCTGCTTCTGTCTGGGACTGCAGTTCTTTAAGGTGTCTCCAAGGTGGGTTGCAGTCTCGGAGTTAGGACCTTATTGGGGAAGTTAAAAGGTTTTGGAAGGTTTGAGGGTTTGTGAGATTCAAAGGGTTTTGGAGGGTTTGGAAGGTTTGAAGGTTTGTGAGATTACAAGGGTTTTGGAAGGTTTGAGGGTTTGTGAGATTCAAAGGGTTTTGGAAGGTTTGAGGGTTTGTGAGATTCAAAGGGTTTTGGAGGGTTTGAGGGTTTGTGAGATTCAAAGGGTTTTGGAGGGTTCGAGGGTTTGTGAGATTCAAAGGGTTTTGGAGGATTTGGAAGGTTTGAAGGTTTGTGAGATTCAGAGGATTTTGGAGGGTTTGAGAGTTTGAAGGTTTGTGAGATTCAAAGGGTTTTGGAGGGTTTGAAGGTTTGTGAGATTCAAAGGGGTTTTGGAGGATTTGGAAGGTTTGAAGGTTTGTGAGATTCAAAGGGTTTTGGAGGGTTCGAGGGTTTGTGAGATTCAAAGGGTTTTGGAGGATTTGGAAGGTTTGAAGGTTTGTGAGATTCAGAGGATTTTGGAGGGTTTGAGGGTTTGAAGGTTTGTGAGATTCAAAGGGTTTTGGAGGGTTTGGAGGGTTTGAAGGTTTGTGAGATTCAAAGGGTTTTGGAGGGTTTGAGGGTTTGAAGGTTTGTGAGATTCAAAGGGTTTTGGAGGGTTTGAAGGTTTGTGAGATTCAAAGGGTTTTGGAGGGTTTGAAGGTTTGTGAGATTCAAAGGGTTTTGGAGGGTTTGAAGGTTTGTGAAATTCAAAAGGTTTTATAGGGTTTGAGGGTTTGTGAGATTCAAAGGGTTTTAGATGGTTTGAGGGTTTGTGAGATTACAAGGGGTTTGGAGGGTTTGGAGGATTTGAAGGTTTGTGAGATTCAAAGGGTTTTGGAGGGTTTGAAGGTTTGTGAAATTCAAAAGGTTTTATAGGGTTTGAGGGTTTGTGAGATTCAAAGGGTTTTAGATGGTTTGAGGGTTTGTGAGATTACAAGGGGTTTGGAGGGTTTGGAGGGTTTGTGAGATTCAAAGGGATTTGGAGGGTTTGGAGGGTTTGAAGGTTTGTGAGATTCAAAGGGTTTTGGAGGGTTTGAAGGTTTGTGAGATTCAAAGGGTTTTGGAGGGTTTGAAGGTTTGTGAGATTCAAAGGGGTTTGGAGGGTTTGAAGGTTTGTGAGATTCTAAGGGTTTTGGAGGGTTTGAAGGTTTGTGAGATTCAAAGGGTTTTGGAGGGTTTGAAGGTTTGTGAGATTCTAAGGGGTTTGGAGGGTTTGAGGGTTTGTGAGATTCAAAGGGTTTTGGAGGGTTTGAAGGTTTGTGAGATTCAAAGGATTTTGGAGGGTTTGAAGGTTTGTGAGATTTAAAGGGTTTTGAAGGGTTTGAAGGTTTGTGAGATTCAAAGGGGTTTGGAGGGTTTGAAGGTTTGTGAGATTCAAAAGGGTTTTGGAGGGTTTGGAGGGTTTGGAAGGTTTGTGAGATTCAAAGGGTTTTGGAGGATTTGAAGGTTTGTGAGATTCAAAGGGGTTTGGAGGGTTTGGAGGGTTTGGAAGGTTTGTGAGATTCAAAGGGTTTTGGAGGGTTTGGAGGGTTTGAAGGTTTGTGAGATTCAAAAGGTTTTGGAGGGTTTGAGGGTTTGAAGGTTTGTGAGATTCAAAGGGGATTTGGAGGGTTTAGAGGGTTTGAAGGTTTGTGAGATTCAAAGGGTTTTGGAGGATTTGGAAGGTTTGTGAGATTCAAAGGGTTTTGGAGGATTTGGAGGGTTTGAAGGTTTGTGAGATTCAAAGGGTTTTGGAGGGTTTGGAGGGTTTGAAGGTTTGTGAGATTCAAAGGGGTTTTGGAGGATTTGGAGGGTTTGAAGTTTTGTGGGATTCAAAGGGTTTTTGAGGGTTTGAAGGTTTGTGGGATTCGAAGGGGTTTGGAGGGTTTGAGGGTTTGAAGGTTTGTGAGATTCAAAGGATTTTGGAGGAATTGGAGGGTTTGAAGGGTTGTGAGATTCAAAGGGGTTTTGGAGGGTTTGGGGGGTTTGAAGGTTTGTGAGATTCAAAGGGGTTTTGGAGGGTTTGAGGGTTTGAAGGTTTATGAGATTCAAAGGGTTTTGGAGGGTTTGAAGGTATGTGAGATTCAAAGGGTTTTGGAGGGTTTGAAGGTTTGTGAAATTCAAAAGGTTTTATAGGGTTTGGGGGTTTGTGAGATTCAAAGGGTTTTAGATGGTTTGAGGGTTTGTGAGATTACAAGGGGTTTGGAGGGTTTGGAGGGTTTGAAGGTTTGTGAGATTCAAAGGGTTTTGGAGGGTTTGAAGGTTTGTGAAATTCAAAAGGTTTTATAGGGTTTGAGGGTTTGTGAGATTCAAAGGGTTTTAGATGGTTTGAGGGTTTGTGAGATTAAAAGGGGTTTGGAGGGTTTGGAGGGTTTGTGAGATTCAAAGGGGTTTGGAGGGTTTGGAGGGTTTGAAGGTTTGTGAGATTCAAAGGGTTTTGGAGGGTTTGAAGGTTTGTGAGATTCAAAGGGTTTTGGAGGGTTTGGAGGGTTTGAGGGTTTGTGAGATTCAAAGCGTTTTGGAGGGTTTGAAGGTTTGTGTGATTCTAAGGGGTTTGAAGGGTTTGAAGGTTTGTGAGATTCAAAGGGGTTTTGAAGGGTTTGAAGGTTTGTGAGATTCAAAGGGGTTTGGAGGGTTTGAAGGTTTGTGAGATTCAAAGGGGTTTTGGAGGGTTTAGAGGGTTTGAAGGTTTGTGAGATTCAAAGGGGTTTGGAGGGTTTGAAGGTTTGTGAGATTCAAAGGGTTTTGGAGGGTTTGAAGGTTTGTGAGATTCAAAGGGGTTTTGGAGGGTTTGGAGGGTTTGAAGGTTTGTGAGATTCAAAGGGGTTTGGAGGGTTTGGAGGGTTTGAAGGTTTGTGAGATTCAAAGGGGTTTGGAGGGTTTGAAGGTTTGTGAGATTCAAAGGGGTTTTGGAGGGTTTGGAGGGTTTGGAAGGTTTGTGAGATTCAAAGGGTTTTGGAGGATTTGAAGGTTTGTGAGATTCAAAGGGTTTTGGAGGGTTTGGAGGGTTTGAAGGTTTGTGAGATTTAAAGGGTTTTGAAGGGTTTGAAGGTTTGTGAGATTCAAAGGGGTTTGGAGGGTTTGAAGGTTTGTGAGATTCAAAGGGTTTTGGAGGGTTTGAAGGTTTGTGAGATTCAAAGGGTTTTGGAGGGTTTGGAGGGTTTGAAGGTTTGTGAGATTCAAAGGGTTTTGGAGGGTTTGAGGGTTTGAAGGTTTGTGAGATTCAAAGGGTTTTGGAGGGTTTGAAGGTTTGTGAGATTCAAAGGGTTTTGGAGGGTTTGAAGGTTTGTGAGATTCAAAGGGTTTTGGAGGGTTTGAAGGTTTGTGAAATTCAAAAGGTTTTATAGGGTTTGAGGGTTTGTGAGATTCAAAGGGTTTTAGATGGTTTGAGGGTTTGTGAGATTACAAGGGGTTTGGAGGGTTTGGAGGGTTTGAAGGTTTGTGAGATTCAAAGGGTTTTGGAGGGTTTGAAGGTTTGTGAAATTCAAAAGGTTTTATAGGGTTTGAGGGTTTGTGAGATTCAAAGGGTTTTAGATGGTTTGAGGGTTTGTGAGATTACAAGGGGTTTGGAGGGTTTGGAGGGTTTGTGAGATTCAAAGGGATTTGGAGGGTTTGGAGGGTTTGAAGGTTTGTGAGATTCAAAGGGTTTTGGAGGGTTTGAAGGTTTGTGAGATTCAAAGGGTTTTGGAGGGTTTGAAGGTTTGTGAGATTCAAAGGGGTTTGGAGGGTTTGAAGGTTTGTGAGATTCTAAGGGTTTTGGAGGGTTTGAAGGTTTGTGAGATTCAAAGGGTTTTGGAGGGTTTGAAGGTTTGTGAGATTCTAAGGGGTTTGGAGGGTTTGAGGGTTTGTGAGATTCAAAGGGTTTTGGAGGGTTTGAAGGTTTGTGAGATTCAAAGGATTTTGGAGGGTTTGAAGGTTTGTGAGATTTAAAGGGTTTTGAAGGGTTTGAAGGTTTGTGAGATTCAAAGGGGTTTGGAGGGTTTGAAGGTTTGTGAGATTCAAAAGGGTTTTGGAGGGTTTGGAGGGTTTGGAAGGTTTGTGAGATTCAAAGGGTTTTGGAGGATTTGAAGGTTTGTGAGATTCAAAGGGGTTTGGAGGGTTTGGAGGGTTTGGAAGGTTTGTGAGATTCAAAGGGTTTTGGAGGGTTTGGAGGGTTTGAAGGTTTGTGAGATTCAAAAGGTTTTGGAGGGTTTGAGGGTTTGAAGGTTTGTGAGATTCAAAGGGGATTTGGAGGGTTTAGAGGGTTTGAAGGTTTGTGAGATTCAAAGGGTTTTGGAGGATTTGGAAGGTTTGTGAGATTCAAAGGGTTTTGGAGGATTTGGAGGGTTTGAAGGTTTGTGAGATTCAAAGGGTTTTGGAGGGTTTGGAGGGTTTGAAGGTTTGTGAGATTCAAAGGGGTTTTGGAGGATTTGGAGGGTTTGAAGTTTTGTGGGATTCAAAGGGTTTTTGAGGGTTTGAAGGTTTGTGGGATTCGAAGGGGTTTGGAGGGTTTGAGGGTTTGAAGGTTTGTGAGATTCAAAGGATTTTGGAGGAATTGGAGGGTTTGAAGGGTTGTGAGATTCAAAGGGGTTTTGGAGGGTTTGGGGGGTTTGAAGGTTTGTGAGATTCAAAGGGGTTTTGGAGGGTTTGAGGGTTTGAAGGTTTATGAGATTCAAAGGGTTTTGGAGGGTTTGAAGGTATGTGAGATTCAAAGGGTTTTGGAGGGTTTGAAGGTTTGTGAAATTCAAAAGGTTTTATAGGGTTTGGGGGTTTGTGAGATTCAAAGGGTTTTAGATGGTTTGAGGGTTTGTGAGATTACAAGGGGTTTGGAGGGTTTGGAGGGTTTGAAGGTTTGTGAGATTCAAAGGGTTTTGGAGGGTTTGAAGGTTTGTGAAATTCAAAAGGTTTTATAGGGTTTGAGGGTTTGTGAGATTCAAAGGGTTTTAGATGGTTTGAGGGTTTGTGAGATTAAAAGGGGTTTGGAGGGTTTGGAGGGTTTGTGAGATTCAAAGGGGTTTGGAGGGTTTGGAGGGTTTGAAGGTTTGTGAGATTCAAAGGGTTTTGGAGGGTTTGAAGGTTTGTGAGATTCAAAGGGTTTTGGAGGGTTTGAAGGTTTGTGAGATTCAAAGGGTTTTGGATGGTTTGAAGGTTTGTGAGATTCAAAGGGTTTTGGAGGGTTTGGAGGGTTTGAGGGTTTGTGAGATTCAAAGGGTTTTGGAGGGTTTGAAGGTTTGTGTGATTCTAAGGGGTTTGAAGGGTTTGAAGGTTTGTGAGATTCAAAGGGGTTTTGAAGGGTTTGAAGGTTTGTGAGATTCAAAGGGGTTTGGAGGGTTTGAAGGTTTGTGAGATTCAAAGGGGTTTTGGAGGGTTTAGAGGGTTTGAAGGTTTGTGAGATTCAAAGGGGTTTGGAGGGTTTGAAGGTTTGTGAGATTCAAAGGGTTTTGGAGGGTTTGAAGGTTTGTGAGATTCAAAGGGGTTTTGGAGGGTTTGGAGGGTTTGAAGGTTTGTGAGATTCAAAGGGGTTTGGAGGGTTTGGAGGGTTTGAAGGTTTGTGAGATTCAAAGGGGTTTGGAGGGTTTGAAGGTTTGTGAGATTCAAAGGGGTTTTGGAGGGTTTGGAGGGTTTGGAAGGTTTGTGAGATTCAAAGGGTTTTGGAGGATTTGAAGGTTTGTGAGATTCAAAGGGTTTTGGAGGGTTTGGAGGGTTTGAAGGTTTGTGAGATTTAAAGGGTTTTGAAGGGTTTGAAGGTTTGTGAGATTCAAAGGGGTTTGGAGGGTTTGAAGGTTTGTGAGATTCAAAGGGTTTTGGAGGGTTTGAAGGTTTGTGAGATTCAAAGGGTTTTGGAGGGTTTGAAGGTTTGTGAGATTCAAAGGGTTTTGGATTGTTTGAAGGTTTGTGAGATTCAAAGGGTTTTGGAGGGTTTGGAGGGTTTAAGGGTTTGTGAGATTCAAAGGGTTTTGGAGGGTTTGAAGGTTTGTGTGATTCTAAGGGGTTTGAAGGGTTTGAAGGTTTGTGAGATTCAAAGGGGTTTTGAAGGGTTTGAAGGTTTGTGAGATTCAAAGGGGTTTGGAGGGTTTGAAGGTTTGTGAGATTCAAAGGGGTTTTGGAGGGTTTAGAGGGTTTGAAGGTTTGTGAGATTCAAAGGGGTTTGGAGGGTTTGAAGGTTTGTGAGATTCAAAGGGTTTTGGAGGGTTTGAAGGTTTGTGAGATTCAAAGGGGTTTTGGAGGGTTTGGAGGGTTTGAAGGTTTGTGAGATTCAAAGGGGTTTGGAGGGTTTGGAGGGTTTGGAAGGTTTGTGAGATTCAAAGGGTTTTGGAGGATTTGAAGGTTTGTGAGATTCAAAGGGTTTTGGAGGGTTTGGAGGGTTTGAAGGTTTGTGAGATTTAAAGGGTTTTGAAGGGTTTGAAGGTTTGTGAGATTCAAAGGGGTTTGGAGGGTTTGAAGGTTTGTGAGACTCAAAGGGGTTTTGGAGGGTTTAGAGGGTTTGAAGGTTTGTGAGATTCAAAGGGGTTTGGAGGGTTTGAAGGTTTGTGAGATTCAAAGGGGTTTTGGAGGGTGGAGGGTTTGAAGGTTTGTGAGATTCAAAGGGGTTTGGAGGGTTTGGACGGTTTGAAAGTTTGTGAGATTCAAAGGGGTTTGGAGGGTTTGAAGGTTTGTGAGATTCAAAGGGGTTTTGGAGGGTTTGGAGGGTTTGGAAGGTTTGTGAGATTCAAAGGGTTTTGGAGGGTTTGGGAGTTTGAAGGTTTGTGAGATTCAAAAGGTTTTGGAGGGTTTGAGGGTTTGAAGGTTTGTGAGATTCAAAGGGGTTTTGGAGGGTTTAGAGGGTTTGAAGGTTTGTGAGATTCAAAGGGTTTTGGAGGATTTGGAAGGTTTGTGAGATTCAAAGGGTTTTGGAGGATTTAGAGGGTTTGAAGGTTTGTGAGATTCAAAGGGTTTTGGAGGGTTTGGAGGGTTTGAAGGTTTGTGAGATTCAAAGGGTTTTGGAGGATTTGGAGGGTTTGAAGGTTTGTGGCATTCAAAGGGTTTTTTAGGGTTTGAAGGTTTGTGGGATTCAAAGGGGTTTGGAGGGTTTGAGGGTTTGAAGGTTTGTGAGATTCAAAGGATTTTGGAGGAATTGGAGGGTTTGAAGGTTTGTGAGATTCAAAGGGTTTTGGAGGGTTTGAGGGTTTGAAGGTTTGTGAGATTCAAATGGTTTTGGAGGGTTTGAGGGTTTGAAGGTTTGTGAGATTCAAAGGGGTTTGGAGGATTTGGAGGGTTTGAAAGTTTGTGAGATTCAAAGGGTTTTGGAGGATTTGGAAGGTTTGTGAGATTCAAAGGGTTTTGGAGGGTTTGGAGGGTTAGAAGGTTTGTGAGATTCAAAGGGTTTTGGAGGGTTTGGAGGGTTTGAAGGTTTGTGAGATTCAAAGGGGTTAGGAGGGTTTGAAGGTTTGTGAGATTCAAAGGGGTTTTGGAGGGTTTAGAGGGTTTGAAGGTTTGTGAGATTCAAAGGGGTTTGGAGGGTTTGAAGGTTTGTGAGATTCAAAGGGTTTTGGAGGGTTTGAAGGTTTGTGAGATTCAAAGGGGTTTTGGAGGGTTTGGAGGGTTTGAAGGTTTGTGAGATTCAAAGGGGTTTGGAGGGTTTGGAGGGTTTGAAGGTTTGTGAGATTCAAAGGGGTTTGGAGGGTTTGAAGGTTTGTGAGATTCAAAGGGGTTTTGGAGGGTTTGGAGGGTTTGAAGGTTTGTGAGATTCAAAAGGGTTTGGAGGGTTTGGAGGGTTTGAAGGTTTGTGAGATTCAAAGGGGTTTGGAGGGTTTGAAGGTTTGTGAGATTCAAAGGGGTTTTGGAAGGTTTGGAGGGTTTGGAAGGTTTGTGAGATTCAAAGGGTTTTGGAGGATTTGAAGGTTTGTGAGATTCAAAGGGGTTTGGAGGGTTTGGAGGGTTTGGAAGGTTTGTGAGATTCAAAGGGTTTTGGAGGGTTTGGAGGGTTTGAAGGTTTGTGAGATTCAAAAGGTTTTGGAGGGTTTGAGGGTTTGAAGGTTTGTGAGATTCAAAGGGGTTTTGGAGGGTTTAGAGGTTTTGAAGGTTTGTGAGATTCAAAGGGTTTTGGAGGATTTGGAAGGTTTGTGAGATTCAAAGGGTTTTGGAGGATTTGGAGGGTTTGAAGGTTTGTGAGATTCAAAGGGTTTTGGAGGATTTGGAGGGTTTGAGGGTTTGAAGGTTTGTGAGATTCAAAGGGGTTTTGGAGGGTTTAGAGGTTTTGAAGGTTTGTGAGATTCAAAGGGTTTTGGAGGATTTGGAAGGTTTGTGAGATTCAAAGGGTTTTGGAGGATTTGGAGGGTTTGAAGGTTTGTGAGATTCAAAGGGTTTTGGAGGATTTGGAGGGTTTGAAGGTTTGTGGGATTCAAAGGGTTTTTTAGGGTTTGAAGGTTTGTGGGATTCAAAGGGTTTTGGAGGGTTTGGAGGGTTTGAAGGTTTGTGAGATTCAAAGGGTTTTTGAGGGTTTGAAGGTTTGTGAGATTCAAAGGGTTTTGGAGGGTTTTAAGGTTTGTGAGATTCAAAGGGGTTTGGAGGGTGTGGAGGGTTTGAAGGTTTGTGAGATTCAAAATGTTTTGGAGGGTTTGAGGGTTTGAAGGTTAGTGAGATTCAAAGGGGTTTGGAGGGTTTGGAGGGTTTGAAGGTTTGTGAGATTCAAAGGGTTTTGGAGGGTTTTAAGGTTTGTGAGATTCAAAGGGTTTTGGAGGGTTTGGAGGGTTTGAAGGTTTGTGAGATTCAAAAGGTTTTGGAGGGTTTGAGGGTTTGAAGGTTTGTGAGATTCAAAGGGGTTTTGAAGGGTTTAGAGGGTTTGAAGGTTTGTGAGATTCAAAGGGTTTTGGAGGATTTGGAAGGTTTGTGAGATTCAAAGGGTTTTGGAGGATTTGGAGGGTTTGAAGGTTTGTGAGATTCAAAGGGTTTTGGAGGGTTTGGAGGGTTTGAAGGTTTGTGGGATTCAAAGGGGTTTGGAGGGTTTGAGGGTTTGAAGGTTTGTGAGATTCAAAGGATTTTGGAGGAATTGGAGGGTTTGAAGGTTTGTGAGATTCAAAGGGGTTTTGGAGGGTTTGAGGGTTTGAAGGTTTGTGAGATTCAAAGGGGTTTGGAGGATTTGGAGGGTTTGAAGGTTTGTGAGATTCAAAGGGTTTTGGAGGATTTGGAAGGTTTGTGAGATTCAAAGGGTTTTGGAGGGTTTGGAGGGTTTGAAGGTTTGTGAGATTCAAAGGGTTTTGGAGGGTTTGAGGGTTTGTGAGATTCAAAGGGTTTTGGAGGGTTTTAAGGTTTGTGAGATTCAAAGGGGTTTGGAGGGTGTGGAGGGTTTGAAGGTTTGTGAGATTCAAAAGGTTTTGGAGGGTTTGAGGGTTTGAAGGTTTGTGAGATTCAAAGGGGTTTTGGAGGGTTTGGAGGGTTTGAAGGTTTGTGAGATTCAAAGGGTTTTGGAGGGTTTGAAGGTTTGTGAGATTCAAAGGGTTTTGGAGGATTTGGAAGGTTTGTGAGATTCAAAGGGTTTAGGAGGATTTGGAGAGTTTGAAGGTTTGTGAGATTCAAAGGGTTTTGAAGTGTTTGGAGGGTTTGAAGGTTTGTGAGATTCAAAGGGTTTTGGAGGGTTTGGAAGGTTTGTGAGATTCAAAGGGTTTTGGAGGATTTGGAGGGTTTGAAGGTTTGTGAGATTCAAAGGGGTTTTGGAGGGTTTGGAGGGTTTGGAAGGTTTGTGAGATTCAAAGGGTTTTGGAGGATTTGAAGGTTTGTGAGATTCAAAGGGGTTTGGAGGGTTTGGAGGGTTTGGAAGGTTTGTGAGATTCAAAGGGTTTTGGAGGGTTTGGAGGGTTTGAAGGTTTGTGAGATTCAAAAGGTTTTGGAGGGTTTGAGGGTTTGAAGGTTTGTGAGATTCAAAAGGGTTTTGAAAGGTTTAGAGGGTTTGAAGGTTTGTGAGATTCAAAGGGTTTTGGAGGATTTGGAAGGTTTGTGAGATTCAAAGGGTTTTGGAGGATTTGGAGGGTTTGAAGGTTTGTGAGATTCAAAGGGTTTTGGAGGGTTTGGAGGGTTTGAAGGTTTGTGAGATTCAAAGGGTTTTGGAGGATTTGGAGGGTTCGAAGGATTGTGGGATTCAAAGGGTTTTTTAGGGTTTGAAGGTTTGTGGGATTCAAAGGGTTTTTTAGGGTTTGAAGGTTTGTGGGATTCAAAGGGGTTTGGAGGGTTTGAGGGTTTGAAGGTTTGTGAGATTCAAAGGATTTTGGCGGAATTGGAGGGTTTGAAGGTTTGTGAGATTCAAAGGGGTTTTGGAGGGTTTGGGGGGTTTGAAGGTTTGTGAGATTCAAATGGTTTTGGAGGGTTTGAGGGTTTGAAGGTTTGTGAGATTCAAAGGGGTTTGGAGGATTTGGAGGGTTTGAAGGTTTGTGAGATTCAAAGGGTTTTGGAGGATTTGGAATGTTTGTGAGATTCAAAGGGTTTTGGAGGGTTTGGAGGGTTTGAAGGTTTGTGAGATTCAAAGGGTTTTGGAGGGTTTGAAGGTTTGTGAGATTCAAAGGGTTTTGGAGGATTTGGAAGGTTTGTGAGATTCAAAGGGTTTTGGAGGGTTTGGAGGGTTTGAAGGTTTGTGAGATTCAGAGGATTTTGGAGGGTTTGGAGGGTTTGAAGGTTTGTGAGATTCAAATGGTTTTGGAGGGTTTGAGGGTTTGAAGGTTTGTGAGATTCAAAAGGGTTTGGAGGATTTGGAGGGTTTGAAGGTTTGTGAGATTCAGAGGATTTTGGAGGGTTTGAGGGTTTGAAGGTTTGTGAGATTCAAATGGTTTTGGAGGGTTTGAGGGTTTGAAGGTTTGTGAGATTCAAAGGGGTTTGGAGGATTTGGAGGGTTTTAAGGTTTGTGAGATTCAAAGGGTTTTGGAGGATTTGGAAGGTTTGTGAGATTCAAAGGGTTTTGGAGGGTTTGGAGGGTTTTAAGGTTTGTGAGATTCAAAGGGTTTTGGAGGGTTTGAAGGTTTGTGAGATTCAAAGGGTTTTGGAGGGTTTTAAGGTTTGTGAGATTCAAAGGGGTTTGGAGGGTGTGGAGGGTTTGAAGGTTTGTGAGATTCAAAATGTTTTGGAGGGTTTGAGGGTTTGAAGGTTTGTGAGATTCAAAGGGGTTTGGAGGGTTTGGAGGGTTTGAAGGTTTGTGAGATTCAAAGGGGTTTGGAGGGTTTGGAGGGTTTGAAGGTTTGTGAGATTCAAAGGGGTTTGGAGGGTTTGAAGGTTTGTGAGATTCAAAGGGGTTTTGGAGGGTTTGGAGGGTTTGGAAGGTTTGTGAGATTCAAAGGGTTTTGGAGGATTTGAAGGTTTGTGAGATTCAAAGGGTTTTGGAGGGTTTGGAGGGTTTGAAGGTTTGTGAGATTCAAAGGGGTTTGGAGGGTTTGGAGGGTTTGAAGGTTTGTGAGATTCAAAGGGGTTTGGAGGGTTTGAAGGTTTGTGAGATTCAAAGGGGTTTTGGAGGGTTTGGAGGGTTTGGAAGGTTTGTGAGATTCAAAGGGTTTTGGAGGATTTGAAGGTTTGTGAGATTCAAAGGGGTTTGGAGGGTTTGGAGGGTTTGGAAGGTTTGTGAGATTCAAAGGGTTTTGGAGGGTTTGGAGGGTTTGAAGGTTTGTGAGATTCAAAAGGTTTTGGAGGGTTTGAGGGTTTGAAGGTTTGTGAGATTCAAAGGGGTTTTGGAGGGTTTAGAGGGTTTGAAGGTTTGTGAGATTCAAAGGGTTTTGGAGGATTTGGAAGGTTTGTGAGATTCAAAGGGTTTTGGAGGATTTGGAGGGTTTGAAGGTTTGTGAGATTCAAAGGGTTTTGGAGGATTTGGAGGGTTTGAAGGTTTGTGGGATTCAAAGGGTTTTTTAGGGTTTGAAGGTTTGTGGGATTCAAAGGGTTTTGGAGGGTTTGGAGGGTTTGAAGGTTTGTGAGATTCAAAGGGTTTCTGAGGGTTTGAAGGTTTGTGAGATTCAAAGGGTTTTGGAGGGTTTTAAGGTTTGTGAGATTCAAAGGGGTTTGGAGGGTGTGGAGGGTTTGAAGGTTTGTGAGATTCAAAATGTTTTGGAGGGTTTGAGGGTTTGAAGGTTTGTGAGATTCAAAGGGGTTTGGAGGGTTTGGAGGGTTTGAAGGTTTGTGAGATTCAAAGGGTTTTGGAGGGTTTTAAGGTTTGTGAGATTCAAAGGGGTTTGGAGGGTTTGGAGGGTTTGAAGGTTTGTGAGATTCAAAAGGTTTTGGAGGGTTTGAGGGTTTGAAGGTTTGTGAGATTCAAAGGGGTTTTGGAGGGTTTGGAGGGTTTGAAGGTTTGTGAGATTCAAAGGGTTTTGGAGGATTTGGAAGGTTTGTGAGATTCAAAGGGTTTTGGAGGGTTTGGAGGGTTTGAAGGTTTGTGAGATTCAAAGGGTTTTGGAGGGTTTGAAGGTTTGTGAGATTCAAAGATTTTTGGAGGGTTTGAAGGTTTGTGAGATTCAAAGGGGTTTGGAGGGTGTGGAGGGTTTGAAGGTTTGTGAGATTCAAAAGGTTTTGGAGGGTTTGAGGGTTTGAAGGTTTGTGAGATTCAAAGGGGTTTTGGAGGGTTTGGAGGGTTTGAAGGTTTGTGAGATTCAAAGGGTTTTGGAGGGTTTGAAGGTTTGTGAGATTCAAAGGGTTTTGGAGGATTTGGAAGGTTTGTGAGATTCAAAGGGTTTAGGAGGATTTGGAGAGTTTGAAGGTTTGTGAGATTCAAAGGGTTTTGAAGTGTTTGGAGGGTTTGAAGGTTTGTGAGATTCAAAGGGTTTTGGAGGGTTTGGAAGGTTTGTGAGATTCAAAGGGTTTTGGAGGATTTGGAGGGTTTGAAGGTTTGTGAGATTCAAAGGGTTTTGGAGGATTTGAAGGTTTGTGAGATTCAAAGGGGTTTGGAGGGTTTGGAGGGTTTGGAAGGTTTGTGAGATTCAAAGGGTTTTGGAGGGTTTGGAGGGTTTGAAGGTTTGTGAGATTCAAAAGGTTTTGGAGGGTTTGAGGGTTTGAAGGTTTGTGAGATTCAAAGGGGTTTTGAAGGGTTTAGAGGGTTTGAAGGTTTGTGAGATTCAAAGGGTTTTGGAGGATTTGGAAGGTTTGTGAAATTCAAAGGGTTTTGGAGGATTTGGAGGGTTTGAAGGTTTGTGAGATTCAAAGGGTTTTGGAGGGTTTGGAGGGTTTGAAGGTTTGTGAGATTCAAAGGGTTTTGGAGGGTTTGGAGGGTTTGAAGGTTTGTGAGATTCAAAGGGTTTTGGAGGATTTGGAGGGTTCAAAGGTTTGTGGGATTCAAAGGGTTTTTTAGGGTTTGAAGGTTTGTGGGATTCAAAGGGGTTTGGAGGGTTTGAGGGTTTGAAGGTTTGTGAGATTCAAAGGATTTTGGAGGAATTGGAAGGTTTGAAGGTTTGTGAGATTCAAAGGCGTTTTGGAGGGTTTGGGGGGTTTGAAGGTTTGTGAGATTCAAAGGGGTTTGGAGGATTTGGAGGGTTTGAAGGTTTGTGAGATTCAAAGGGGTTTGGAGGATTTGGAGGGTTTGAAGGTTTGTGAGATTCAAAGGGTTTTGGAGGATTTGGAAGGTTTGTGAGATTCAAAGGGTTTTGGAGGGTTTGGAGGGTTTGAAGGTTTGTGAGATTCAAAGGGTTTTGGAGGGTTTGAGGGTTTGAAGGTTTGTGAGATTCAAAGGGGTTTGGAGGATTTGGAGGGTTTGAAGGTTTGTGAGATTCAAAGGGTTTTGGAGGATTTGGAAGGTTTGTGAGATTCAAAGGGTTTTGGAGGGTTTGGAGGGTTTGAAGGTTTGTGAGATTCAAAGGGGTTTGGAGGGTTTGAAGGTTTGTGAGATTCAAAGGGTTTTGGAGGGTTTGAAGGTTTGTGAGATTCAAAGGGTTTTGGAGGGTTTTAAGGTTTGTGAGATTCAAAGGGGTTTGGAGGGTGTGGAGGGTTTGAAGGTTTGTGAGATTCAAAATGTTTTGGAGGGTTTGAGGGTTTGAAGGTTTGTGAGATTCAAAGGGGTTTGGAGGGTTTGGAGGGTTTGAAGGTTTGTGAGATTCAAAGGGTTTTGGAGGGTTTTAAGGTTTGTGAGATTCAAAGTGGTTTGGAGGGTTTTAAGGTTTGTGAGATTCAAAGGGTTTTGGAGGATTTGGAAGGTTTGTGAGATTCAAAGGGTTTTGGAGGGTTTGGAGGGTTTCAAGGTTTGTGAGATTCAAAGGGTTTTGGAGGGTTTGGAGGGTTTGAAGGTTTGTGAGATTCAAAGGGTTTTGGAGGATTTGGAGGGTTCAAAGGTTTGTGGGATTCAAAGGGTTTTTTAGGGTTTGAAGGTTTGTGGGATTCAAAGGGGTTTGGAGGGTTTGAGGGTTTGAAGGTTTGTGAGATTCAAAGGATTTTGGAGGAATTGGAAGGTTTGAAGGTTTGTGAGATTCAAAGGCGTTTTGGAGGGTTTGGGGGGTTTGAAGGTTTGTGAGATTCAAAGGGGTTTGGAGGATTTGGAGGGTTTGAAGGTTTGTGAGATTCAAAGGGGTTTGGAGGATTTGGAGGGTTTGAAGGTTTGTGAGATTCAAAGGGTTTTGGAGGATTTGGAAGGTTTGTGAGATTCAAAGGGTTTTGGAGGGTTTGGAGGGTTTGAAGGTTTGTGAGATTCAAAGGGTTTTGGAGGGTTTGAGGGTTTGAAGGTTTGTGAGATTCAAAGGGGTTTGGAGGATTTGGAGGGTTTGAAGGTTTGTGAGATTCAAAGGGTTTTGGAGGATTTGGAAGGTTTGTGAGATTCAAAGGGTTTTGGAGGGTTTGGAGGGTTTGAAGGTTTGTGAGATTCAAAGGGGTTTGGAGGGTTTGAAGGTTTGTGAGATTCAAAGGGTTTTGGAGGGTTTGAAGGTTTGTGAGATTCAAAGGGTTTTGGAGGGTTTTAAGGTTTGTGAGATTCAAAGGGGTTTGGAGGGTGTGGAGGGTTTGAAGGTTTGTGAGATTCAAAATGTTTTGGAGGGTTTGAGGGTTTGAAGGTTTGTGAGATTCAAAGGGGTTTGGAGGGTTTGGAGGGTTTGAAGGTTTGTGAGATTCAAAGGGTTTTGGAGGGTTTTAAGGTTTGTGAGATTCAAAGTGGTTTGGAGGGTTTGGAGGGTTTGAAGGTTTGTGAGATTCAAAAGGTTTTGGAGGGTTTGAGGGTTTGAAGGTTTGTGAGATTCAAAGGGGTTTTGGAGGGTTTGGAGGGTTTGAAGGTTTGTGAGATTCAAAGGGTTTTGGAGGATTTGGAAGGTTTGTGAGATTCAAAGGGTTTTGGAGGGTTTGGAGGGTTTGAAGGTTTGTGAGATTCAAAGGGTTTTGGAGGGTTTGAAGGTTTGTGAGATTCAAAAAGTTTTGGAGGGTTTTAAGGTTTGTGAGATTCAAAGGGGTTTGGAGGGTGTGGAGGGTTTGAAGGTTTGTGAGATTCAAAAGGTTTTGGAGGGTTTGAGGGTTTGAAGGTTTGTGAGATTCAAAGGGGTTTTGGAGGGTTTGGAGGGTTTGAAGGTTT
Source organism: Branchellion lobata (assembly GCA_947562095.1). NCBI lineage: Eukaryota > Metazoa > Annelida > Clitellata > Hirudinida > Piscicolidae > Branchellion > Branchellion lobata. The sequence goes on from OX387260.1 coordinate 7,459,730, forward strand.
GTGAGATTCAAAGGGTTTTGGAGGGTTTGAAGGTTTGTGAGATTCAAAGGGTTTTGGAGGATTTGGAAGGTTTGTGAGATTCAAAGGGTTTAGGAGGATTTGGAGAGTTTGAAGGTTTGTGAGATTCAAAGGGTTTTGAAGTGTTTGGAGGGTTTGAAGGTTTGTGAGATTCAAAGGGTTTCGGAGGGTTTGAGGGTTTGTGAGATTCAAAGGATTTTGGAGGGTTTGGAAGGTTTGTGAGATTCAAAGGGTTTTGGAGGGTTTGGAGGGTTTGTCAGATTCAAAGGGTTTTGGAGGGTTTGGAAGGTTTGTGAGATTCAAAGGGTTTTGGAGGGTTTGGAGGGTTTGTCAGATTCAAAGGGTTTTGGAGGGTTTGAGGGTTTGTGAGATTCAAATTGTTTTGGAGGGTTTGAAGGTTTGTGAGATTCAAAGGGGTTAGGAGGGTTTTGGAGGGTTTGAGGGTTTGTGAGATTCAAAGGGGTGTGGAGGGTTTGGAGGGTTTGAAGGTTTGTGAGATTCAAAGGGTTTTGGAGGGTTTGAGGGTTTGTGAGATTCAAAGGGTTTTTGATGGTTCGAGGGTTTGTGAGATTCAAAGGGGTGGGAGGGTTTGTGAGACTCAAAGCTGCTCTGGGAGTTTTGGGAAGCTTGAAACTTTTGTTATTTTTCATGCAGAATAAAAGAACATTAAAATATGCACTCAAAACTTTATTTCCTCTCAACAACCACTACCACCACCCACAACAACCACCACCACCAACCCAACACTCTCAAAAAACCCCCACAACAACCACTACTACCACCCCAACTTCCTCAAAACACCACCCCAGCACTCTCAAAACACCACCCCACAACAACCACCACCACGACCCCAACACCCTCAAAACACCACCCCAACAACCACCACCACCACCCCAACACCCTCAAAACACCACCCCAGCACTTTTAAAACACCACCCCACAAAATCCACCACCACGACCCCAACACCCTCAAAACACCCCCACAACAACCACCACCACCACCCCAACACTCTCAAAACACCACCCAAACAACCACCACCACCACCCCAACACCCTTAAAACACCACCCCAACAACCACTACCACCACCCCAACATCCGCATAACACCACCCCAACAACCACTACCACCACCCCAACACCCTCAAAACACCACCCAAACAACCACTACCACCACCCCAACACTCTCAAAACACCACCCCAGCACTTTTAAAACACCACCCCACAAAATCCACCACCACGACCCCAACACCCTCAAAACACCCCCACAACAACCACCACCACCACCCCAACACTCTCAAAACACCACCCAAACAACCACCACCACCACCCCAACACCCTCAAAACACCACCCCAACAACCACTACCACCACCCCAACATCCGCATAACACCACCCCAACAACCACTACCACCACCCCAACACCCTCAAAACACCCCCACAACAACCATTACCACCACCCCAACACCCTCAAAACACCACGCCAACACCCTCAAAACACCCCCACAACAACCACTACCACCACCCCAACACCCTCAAAACACCACGCCAACACCCTCAAAACACCCCCACAACAACCACTACCACCACCCCAACACCCTCAAAACACCACGCCAACACCCTCAAAACACCCCCACAACAACCACTACCACCACCCCAACACCCTCAAAACACCACGCCAACGCCCTCAAAACACCACCCCAACACCCTCAAAACACCACGCCAACACCCTCAAAACACCACCCCAACAACAACTACCACCACCCCAACACCCTCAAAACACCCCCACAACCACCGCCACCACCACCCCAACACCTTCAAAACACCTCCACAACAACCACCATAACAACCACCATAACACCACCACAACAACCACCACCACAACAACCACCACAACACCTCTCCAAGATTGTCTCCCATGGTTCTTCTCACGTTGATGTTAGCAGCTGCAGTAATGCCTTCAGGAATTTTGCTGGGAGGCGTTTTGAGTGAGGGAGGAGTTGATGGGGGGAGTGGGGAGCAAAGTGGTGAAGAAAATGCTGGAACACAAGAAGATGGAGGAAGAATTATCCTTAACGGAGTCTTACAAGCCTTGTCGTGTGGTGAGTGGTGGTTGCATGGAGGTGTGTGGTTGCATGGTGGTGTGTGGTTGCATGGTGGTTGCATGGTGGTTGCATGGTGGTTGCATGGTGGTCACATGGTGGTGTGTGGTTGCATGGAAGTGTGTGGTTGCATGGTGGTTGCATGGTGGTTGCATGGTGGTTGCATGGAAGTGTGTGGTTGCATGGTGGTGTGTGGTTGCATGGTGGTTGCATGGTGGTTGCATGGTGGTTGCATGGTGGTTGCATGGTGGTTGCATGGAAGTGTGTGGTTGCATGGTGGTGTGTGGTTGCATGGTGGTTGCATGGTGGTTGCATGGTGGTTGCATGGTGGTTGCATGGTGGTTGCATGGTGGTTGCATGGTGGTGTGTGGTTGCATGGAAGTGTGTGGTTGCATAGAAGTGTGTGGTTGCATGGTGGTTGCATAGAAGTGTGTGGTTGCATGGTGGTTGCATGGTGGTTGCATGGTGGTTGCATGGTGGTTGCATGGTGGTTGCATGGTGGTTGCATAGAAGTGTGTGGTTGCATGGTGGTTGCATAGAGGTGTGTGGTTGCATGGTGGTTGTGTGGTTATCTAGTGGTTTGTTGGTAGAATAATGTGTGTTTGTGTGGTGGCTGTGATGATGTGTGTTTGTGTGGTGGCTGTGGTAATGTGTGTTTGTGTGGTGGCTGTGGTAATGTGTGTTTGTGTGGTGGCTGTGGTAATGTGTGTTTGTGTGGTGGCTGTGGTAATGTGTGTTTGTGTGGTGGCTGTGGTAATGTGTGTTTGTGTGGTGGCTGTGGTAATGTGTGTTTGTGTGGTGGCTGTGGTAATGTGTGTTTGTGTGGTGGCTGTGGTAATGTGTGTTTGTGTGGTGGCTGTGGTAATGTGTGTTTGTGTGGTGGCTGTGGTAATGTGTGTTTGTGTGGTGGCTGTGGTAATGTGTGTTTGTGTGGTGGCTGTGGTAATGTGTGTTTGTGTGGTGGCTGTGGTAATGTGTGTTTGTGTGGTTGTACAATGGTGTTCCATCAGTTCGCGGGACATCACAATGACTTAATGAGTTTTTGCCTTATTGAGCTCGTCAACAAAACAGTTCTTAGTTTCAATTGATCACTTGGCGCTTCATGCAACCTCACCCCAGGCACCTTCGTCTACATCACCTTCTTCGAACTCCTCTTCCAGAACCTTCTAGTACATTCCGCAAGGGGTGGGCATTCGAGAAAGGAGGATGGAGGGCATGAAGGAGGCATAGGAAGTTCGGAAGTTCAAACTCTTCCCCATAGCAACCATCAGGACAACCACCATGACAACCACCAGGAGAACCACCATGACAACCACCATGACAACCACCATGACAACCACCATGACAACCACTATGACAACCACCATGACAACCACTATGACAACCACCATGACAACCACCATGACAACCACCATGACAACCACCATAACAACCACTATCAAGGGAAGTTTAAAGAGATTGTTTTCAAGAACTTGGCTGTGTTAAGTGGCTTTGTCTTCATGGCCTTGCTAGCTTTGATGCACGAATAATCGTTGTGTGGTGGTGGTGTGCTGTGGTGGTTGTGTGGTGGTAGTGTGCTGTGGTGGTTTTGTGGTGGTGGTGTGCTGTGGTGGCTGTGTGGTGGTGGTGTAATGTGGTGGTTGTGTTGTGGTGGTGTGATATGGTGGTTGTGTGGTGGTTGTGTGGTGGTGGTGTGCTGTGGTGGTTGTGTGGTGGTGGTGTAATGTGGTGGTTGTGTGGTGGTGTTGTGCTGTGGGGGTTGTGGTTGTGTCGTTGTGGAGGCATTTGTGTATAAGTGTGGTTTTACAATGAGTGCCTCGACTGAAAGGCTCAAGCGCTAGTGAAAACTTTAAAAGTGAAAGATGGAAGTGATGGATTGCGTGAAGGCGCATTGATCTGAGTGGCAGCTGTTTGATTGAATGCCTGCGGAAATGGTCTTTGATCATTTTGTAGCACATATTTTTGTGAAAGTATGAAATGGTTCCCTGCTTATTGTGGACAATTTCTTTCGTTTTTCGAAAGAACTTAAAGCAAGAAGTGGTTTTATGAAAAGTCGAAGATGTAAGAGTTTCAATCGGCTGAAAAGTCTTACTTGAGGAAAACGGAGAGGGTGCAGGAAGGCGGCAACCAAATTTGGTTTTTCGGGAGATCCAATGGGGAAGGACAGAATTGGAATGTGCATGAAACAGTGCAAAATTCTATGTATGCGTTGCCAACGTGATGCCAGTTATTGCCGTTGGGTTTTCATTTATCAAATTTAACTAGTTTAATCACTTTTTTTCAAATTCATTAATTGATTTATTGTTTTAAATTAATATTTCATTGTGTTTAATATTTTTTCAACTTTTTCTTTTGCGATTTGTTCATTTCATAGGTTCAATGCCGACTTTTATGACGGATAACATTCTGTTCTCGTATATTTCAATCTTTTTTTTTTAGTTCGACTATTCGCCGTGTTTTTGTAAATTTTCCAGCGTATGTCTGGACTTGATCTAATAAAGACTATGACTATGAAAAGGCATTGAGGAAAAACAAAGGAAAATCAGTGAGTTTGAAAAGATATATTCCGAAAAATAACTCCCACCAGTGAATTCATTCCAAAAAATAACTCCCACCAGTGAATTCATTCCGAAAAATAACTCCCACCAGTGAATTCATTCCGAAAAATAACTCCCACCAGTGAATTCATTCCGAAAAATAACTCCCACCAGTGAATTCATTCCGAAAAATAACTCCCACCAGTGAATTCATTCAAAAAAATAACTCCCACCAGTGAATTCATTCCGAAAAATAACTCCCACCAGTGAATTCATTCAAAAAAATAACTCCCACCAGTGAATTCATTCAAAAAAATAACTCCCACCAGTGAATTTAGTAGGAATTGTTTCAATGAATATATGTAAAACAGTGAAGTGAAGAGTATTGAAAGAGGAAGTACTGGAAAATGGTGGGAAGAGGCCTTCATAGACGTTTCACTTTCCAAAGTTGAAATGAAAAGGATTTGAATTTGAATCCGGAAGATAATAAAAACGATATTGTTTTACATGTTTGTGCATGGACGCCAGACACAGACACAATGTTGAAGAATTGCTAATTTATAATAGGCAAAAATATTTGCCAGCGAGGAGATCGATAATGGACCCGAAAAATCGAAAATGTCTCTTGTTGTTTCGTAATTCATAGCCCAACTTGAAGGATTATCATAAATAAGAAATAAAGGTTAAATAGTAAATAAAAAGTGGATGGATGCTTGAGGGTGTGTAGGTGCTGGAAGAGGGGGGGGGGTGTTAAGATGAACCAAGTGGGTGGGTTGAAGTTTGGGTGATAATAGGTGGGTGGGTGGGTTGAAGTCTGGGTGATAATAGGTGGGTGGGTGGGTTGAAGTCTGGGTGATAATAGGTGGGTGGGTGGGTTGAAGTCTGGGTGATAATAGGTGGGTGGGTTGAAGTCTGGGTGATAATAGGTGGGTGGGTGGGTTGAAGTTTGGGTGATAATAGGTGGGTGGGTGGGTTGAAGTCTGGGTGATAATAGGTGGGTGGGTGGGTTGAAGTCTGGGTGATAATAGGTGGGTGGGTGGGTTGAAGTCTGGGTGATAATAGGTGGGTGGGGGTTTGGGTGACGAGAGCTGAGGGGAGGGGCGGGGGGAAGGTGGGAATGATAAAAGGTGGGTGGAAGTGTGGGTGATGATAGGTGGGTGGGGTGAAAGAAGGGTGGTGAGTGAAAAAAAGATAGTGCTAAAAAGAAGGGGAGGAAGAAAGGAGAAGAAAAAGAAGAAGAAAGGGGAGGAAGGAAAGAAAAAAAAGGGGGGAGAGAGAAGAGTGGAAAGAGAAGAAGGAGGAGAGGGAGGAAAGGGGAAAAGAAAGAGAAAAAGGAGGAAGGGAGAGAAGGAGAAGAAGGAGAAGAGGGGAAGGAAAAAAAAGTAAGGAGGAGAGGGGAAGGGAAGTGAAAAAGGAGGAGGGGGGGGAGAAAAAGGAGGAGGGGGGATGGGGAGAAAAAGGAGGAAGGGGGGGGGGGGGAAAGGGAAAAAGGAGGAGAGGGGGAGAGAAGGAGGAGGAGGGGGGGGGGAGAGAAGGAGGAGGAGGGAAGGGAGGAAAGAGAAAGAAAAGGAAGAGTAAGGAAGAAGGAAGAGGAGGGGGGGAGAAGAAAAGGAAGACGTTGAGTAAAGAAGGAAGAGGAGGGGGGGAGAGAAAAAAGAAGAGGGAGAGAAGAGAAGAAGGAGGAGGAGGGGAATTGCATTATCATGTCATTGGTGAAAAGAAAAAGAGATGAATTGGTGTTGAAAGGTGGCTTAAGTGGCCAGATGATATAACATGCAAACGTGTGAAAGTGAGTGGTGATAAAAGAGAGGAAAGTAAAGAAGAGGATGAGAAAGAAAAAAATGAGAAAAAAGATAAAAAAGAAATAAAAAAAAATAAAGAAAAAGAAAAGTAAAAAGAGGAGGAAGAAGAGGAATAGGAAGATGAAGAAGAAGAAAAAGAAAAAAAAGAAAAAGAAGGAAAAAGAAGAGGAAGAAAAAAAAAATAAAGAAGAAGAAAAGGGAAGAAACAAAGAGTAGAAAAAGAAAAAGAAAAAAAGAAGGAAGAAAAGAGGAAGAAAAAAAAGATGAGAAGGAGGATAAAAAGGGAAGGATATAAGAGGTTTTGCTTTTGATGAGAAAAGAGAAGGAAGCTAAAAAGTGAATTTAAAAGGAAGGAGAATAATGGATGGTAGAGAAGGTGGAAGTTTGGAAGGACAAGGATGAAGAAAAAAATGGAAAAAAGAGTAGAGAAGAAAGAAACTGAAAGGAAGTTAGAAAGCAATGATTTGATAAGGAAGGGTGTGGAATGGGGTGGACTCAGAGAGGCTGGAAAGGTTGTAGACCAGCCACAAAACGCCACAAGATGCCACAAGAAGCCACAAGAAGCCACAAGACGCTACAAAACGCTACAAGACGCCACAGGAAGCCACAGGAGGCCACATGAAGCTACGAGAACCCAAAAGAAATCAAATAAAGCTACAAAACACCACAAGAAGCCACAAAACACCACAAGAAGCCACAAAACACCACAAGAAGCCACAAGAAACCACAGGAAGCCACAAAAAACCACAAAAAGCCACAAGAAACCACAAGAAGCCACAAGACACCACAAGAAGCCACAAGAAACCACAGAAAGGCAAAGGAAGCCAGAGACGAAGCATCGCGATAGACAGATGTTCAACTTTATTGAAAGCATCAGATATTTGGAAGTGCATAAATTTATAGCGTCGGCGTAATATATTCCGGCAAGCAAACATTATTTCCTTTTCGATATAGCATATAAATCAAGAAAGCACGCAAGTTATTTAAGCGCCAGCCAAAAAGGTTGACAAGAGGAGCTTTTCACCCACACTATTATCCATTGTAACTGTCTCTTGCCTCCCTGTCCTCACGGAAGGTTACAACAAGCAGTTATTTCGCCCCTCATCTTATTTTTCCTTCATAACTAGTGATGTTATTTTTCGATGTTATAAGTTGATTAAGTACATTTGTGAGTGAATATTTCAAAAGAGTCCGTATTTTCTGCAAAGGCTTATCAAGGCACGCTCTTCAATATTTTACCAAATCCTCTCCACCCATTGCATCTCTCCCTTCAATTGATATTTCATCAAATCTCTCACTCGCCCCTTCTCACCTCTCCCTTAGCTTGAGCTCTGACTTCTCACCTTCTCTCATACCACAACTGGATTCTATACTCAAAGCGTCTATCGTTCATCTTCGTCGTATCATACAACTGAAAGTGTTCCTAGACAATCCCACTGTCAAATTACTACTTTTCCCGCTCATTTTGTTCAAATTGTTGTATGCACTTCTGAGAGGCCACGCTACACCTTCTCATCTAAATTCTAATAGCACTGCCCGCTTAGTTTCTGGTACTCACAAATTCTCTCGTCCCACTCTTACTCTTATCTCTTTACACTGGTTGATTCTTAATAAAATTATTTTTCGAAATCTGCACTCTTATTTTTTAAATAAAATATAATCACTTTTCTAACTTCTTAACTGACCTTTTAAGTTGCCTCCTAGTAAGGCACTGAGATCTTCTACTTATTCTCATTTTTTAGGATACCTTCTAGTAGTACTTATGCTAAATCTGCACTTTCCTGTTGTGGACTCCTTCTATGGAACTCTCTTCCCCTCAATCCCACCCCTATTACTTCCCAATCTTACTTCTGTTACTTTTTTTCTGTTTTCGTAGAGCCCTTGAAACTTTGTTGTTTAAACAGTTCTTAGCTTGAACCGTGTTAATCAGCGCTAGATAAATCATTCGATTAAACTGAGTAAATAAGTATTTTTAATTTCAAAAGTTGTGGCATAAAATTTGGTTGTTCAGTTTCAAAAAAAAATTTTTTTTGTATATTTTGTTTTAAAATCTTCATCAAAACCTTTTGTGAAAATGGGTTTCATGTTATTGATACAGTATTGAAGCAACTTGAATTATCAGCTAGAAAGAAACGGACTGAAGAGAAAGAAGATATTGAAAATTATTTTTAATTTTTAATTTTTCATTTTTAATTTTTAATTTTTAATCAGCTCATCGATTAATTTAATAACTATTATTATTTAAATTCACTCCACAGGTGTACAACATGTGCACCACGATGGAGAAGTTATCCATCATGCCACCCATCCTCTTCCTCCTCCTCCTCATCTCTTCTTCTACATCTCCCATTTGTGAGAGCTAGATGGAATTATCGTTTCATTTTATTAATGAAAATAAATAAAAAATGTTTAAATTAAAATTATATAAAATGTTATTTTTATAAAATAAAATAATAAAAAACAAATCATATTTTGATATTGAATTAAAAATACCACTAACAAACAACTCCCGTTGTCTTTTGATAATTCGCAGTAAATATGACTCTGAAACAACAAATACTGAGAAATATTAATGTGAAAAAGCAAATATGGTGAAAAATAAGAATAAAAAAAAACAAAAAAAAAATAGAAGAGAATAAAAGAAGATTAATGAATATTTAAATCAGAAAATTAAATTCAGTGCATTAAATTTGATTGGAAGGAACAAATCAGATGTATACAAATGTTCTGATTGCATGCGATGGATCTCCATAGAACAACAAAGCGATTTGAATAACATCCTGCAAACTTCAAAACAATCAATTTTAAATAATTAAAGAACAATTATATTAATTTAAAAAATATTTGAAAATAATCAAAAATTAATAATATAATTTAAATTATTATTATTATTCTTATTATTTATTACTGAGTAGGACTTAACATCACGAAAACCTCACAATTTAAAAAATGAAACCATGAAAACGAAAAAAAAAAAAAAAAATTTGAATAAAAGATTAAAAAAATTAATGAAAATTGAGAAAATTTCAAAGTAAAAAAAATTAATTAAAAAATTGGATTAAAAATTTTTAATGTTAAATAATGATTGAATGACTGACTGACTGACCGACTGAATGAATGAATGAATGAATGAATGAATGAATGAATGAATGAATGAATGAATGAATGAATGAATGAATGAATGAATGAATGAATGAATGAATGAATGAATGAAGGAAGGAATGAATGAATGAATGAATGAATGAATGAATGAATGAATGAATGAATGAATGAATGAATGAATGAATGAATGAATGAATGAATGAATGAATGAATGAATGAATGAATGAATGAATGAATGAATGAATGAATGAATGAATGAATGAATGAATGAAAGAATGAATGAATGAATGAATGAATGAATAAATGAATGAATGAATGAATGAATGAATGAATGAATGAATGAATGAATGAACGAACGAACGAATGAATGAATGAATGAATGAATGAATGAATGAATGAATGAATGAATGAATGAATGAATGAATGAATGAATGAATGAATGAATGAATGAATGAATGAATGAATGAATGAATGAATGAATGAATGAATGAATGAATGAATGAATGAATGAATGAATGAATGAATGAATGAATGAATGAATGAATGAATGAATGAATGAATGAATGAATGAATGAATGAATGAATGAATGAATGAATGAATGAATGAATGAATGAATGAATGAATGAATGAATGAATGAATGAATGAATGAATGAATGAATGAATGAATGAATGAATTAATTAATTAATGATTGGGTGAATGAAGAAATGAATGGATGAATAATTTACTGTTGGCAAACTAGGCTTGTCTGAGAGGCGCTTATAAGCTATTGAAGCCCAAGTTAGAGAGAGGTTTTGGTAGTTATGGCTTTTTAAATGGTTGCAAAAGTCATGAACAAAATTGGAGGAGAGGTTTGAAAAGAACTGGCTGATGCAAAAAAGAACCGGATTGAGAGGATCTGAGTGATTCATGTGGAGGTCGAACAGTGAAGAGATCATGTAAGTGAGCTGGTTGACCAGTAGTGGAAATATTTGCTACGGTTTACAATAGTTTGAACTTAAATTTATCGAGCAACGATCAAGGCAGGCGTGATGGAAAACTCAAGCCTGCATTAAAACTCCGGCTGATTTTGAAGAAGTTGAAACTTAGCTGGAAGGCGGGCTGGAAGACCACAAGAAAAAAGTGTTCTTTCCTGTGCTCTTCCAGTCTGCCTTCCAGCTAAGTTTCAACTTCTTTCCTGTGGTCTTCCAGTCTGCCTTCCAGCTAAGTTGCTACTTCTTTCCTGTGGTCTTCCAGTCTGCCTTCCAGCTAAGTTGCTATTTCTTTCCTGTGGTCTTCCAGTCTGCCTTCCAGCTAAGTTGCTACTTCTTTCCTGTGCTCTTCCAGTCTGCCTTCCAGCTAAGTTGCTACTTCTTTCTTGTGGTCTTCCAGTCTGCCTTCCAGCTAAGTTGCTACTTCTTTCTTGTGGTCTTCCAGTCCGCCTTCCAGCTAAGTTGCTATTTCTTTCCTGTGCTCTTCCAGTCTGCCTTCCAGCTAAGTTGCTACTTCTTTCCTGTGGTCTTCCAGTCTGCCTTCCAGCTAAGTTGCTACTTCTTTCCTGTGGTCTTCCAGTCTGCCTTCTTTCGGAAAAAGCAAGATCAGAGATATTGAAAGAATATTTTAGCAGCTTAATGAAGCTATCATAGTAAATAGTGTTGAAGGCAACGGATAGATCCAACGTAACCAAGGCGGCAGCACGACCAGTGGCACAGATTTCACGGAGATCATCTGTGACATGCAAAAGCGCTGTCTCAGTTGAGTGGTGTTTAAGATTGGTAGAAAGTGGAATTGGCAGACGGAAGAATATATGACGTAGTTGTGGAGACAACAAGTCTTTGTATGATCTTGTGAAAAAAGGTTACATTAGGGGTGGGCGCTAGTTGTGAGGTTGAGAAGGGTCAATAACGTCTTTATTCGAGAAAAGAGGGACTTGTGCTGTTTTATAAGACAAACTAAAAGTAGCCTGTGAGAGGTCAGTCAGTTTGCAGATAATTGGAGCGGAAAGTAAAGAAAAGAAAAAGAAGAAAAGCAAAAAGAAGGAAAGAAAAAAGAAGGAAAGAAAAAAGAAGGAAAGAAAAAAGAAGGAAAGAAAAAAGAAGGAAAGAAAAAAGAAGGAAAGAAAATGTCCGTTGAGAAGGTAGCAATCAAACGGGATAACTTGGAAAAACAAACTTTTTATGATCTTGGAAAACAAGATAAGATAGAGAAATCGGCTGTACTTGAGAGGTTGAGTGGTCATTTGATGAGGTAATCAGGAACTCAAAAATAAAAAATAAAAAGACTCGATCAGAAGTCAAGGTTTCAAATATTTATTAAAAACCATGACAAATGAAAGTATAGTGGATATAATATTGAGTAATAAAGTCATTCAAGTTAGAACATAAACACCATCCTCATCCAGTCGCAAGGCAGACATACGTAACCAGGGGTGGTTTTCACGGGGGGTACAATAACCCCCTCTCCAACGTCGACAGTGCTTTCTCTGCCTTCCAGCCCTTCCTCCGCACCTCCCACCCAACCATTCATTCTCATCACACCCAATTAAACGTCCACCACGTGCCAAACTTCGATGCACTCACTCAAAAATCGCAATCGTCCGCCTTCCAATCACAAGCCTTCTCTTCACTCACCCAAACTCCACACATCCTTCACGCCATTCCACACTCACTTCCAACCTTTAACCCACTCCACCAAAATTCACATTTTTCCACCTCACCAAACTTTCATTCTTCAGCACATTCATCCACCCTCTACCAATCGCCCGTCCCTCCTTCCCTCTTCCACTCATCTTCTTTCAATTCACACCTACTCCAAGCTTCAAACCCATCCAGCTCTTTCTTTTCTCCATCCATGCACACGTCTCAAGTCAACCAACCTCCAGTCACCACCCTTCTGAACTCACACTCAAGCGCACACTCTCCTTTTGTCCACCATCGTCAACACCTCACCACAAGCTGTGAGAAAACAGTTTCAATTTTCCAACTTTGATTGAATTGTTTATAAAATAAAATAAAATTGATAAAATAAAAAAATAAAATAATAAAACAAAAATAAAATAAAATGAAATGAAATGAAATAAAATTAAAACAAATAAGATGAAACAAAAAACAAAAATAAGGAAAATAATGAAAATAATAAAAATAAAAATAAATAAATAAACAAAATGAAAAAGAAAAAAAAATTAGAATAAAAAAAATAAAATTACATTAAATAAAAAAAATAAAATAAAAAAACAATAATAAAAATAAATAATAAAATAAAATAAAGTAACACTTCCAGATCATTGTTGTTGCTTAAATCTACCTTATTCCAGAATCAATTGATCTGTTTTTCAATAACATCAAACTTCATTCATGGCTTGTATTGTTAATTCAGCGAACTTTCAAAATTTCAAAAACCATTTTCACCCAACTTTTGTCCCCCTAAAACATTTACCCATTCTTTATACACCCCCCTCCTCTCATCATCCCACCCCCTCATCATCCCACCCCCTCATCATCCCCCCTCTCATCATCATCCCACCCCCTCATCATCCCACCCCCTCATCATCCCACCCCCTCATCATCCCACCCCTCATCACCACCACCACCACCACCACCACCACCACCACCACCACCACCACCACCACCACCACCACCACCACCCCCACCACTACCACCACCACCACAACCACCACCACAGACTGGCCTCAAGCCACAAGTACCCCATGCATCATGGACGTGAAGCTGCTGTCGTATGTGGAACACGTGTGGCAGCTTCGTTTATCGTCGCCTCTCACCATCACCAAGGTCGCCATCACCAGCGCTCGTCCCTCCACCAGTGAGCAGTGGAGAGTTTTTGTGGGGTTTGGAGGATATGGGGGTTTTTTTGGAGTGGTTTGGGAGTGTTTTCGTTGGTCTTTGGGGGATTCGAGAATGGTTTGGCATTTTAAGAACTTGAAGTTTTTGGGGGTTTTTAAGTTTTGAGGAATATTTTGGACTTTGCTTGAGGTTGGCTGTGGTCGATGGGTGCTGGAGTGGATTTTGTTGTGGTTGTTGTGGTTGTTGTGGTTGTTGTGGTTGATGTGGCTGTTGTGGTTGTTGTGGTTGGTCTAGTGGATTCTTTTTTGGATGTTTCCTTCGCAGCTTCAAAGTCAGAAAACTCAAACAACCCAACACAAACCTTCAACAAACCCCCAAAACACCTACCTTCAAAATATTTCAAAAACCTTGGAAAAACATTTTAAAATTCATCACAAAAAACCCCCAAAACGCTCAAAACTCTCAAAAAATTTCACAAAAACTACTCGACAAGCTGTCTTCCCACCACCGCATCCAGGTCACCTTTCCCTCACGGAGCTGGACATAATGGTGTTGAACCACCCCTACAACCACCACATGTCCTTCCACCCTTCCACCCACTGCGCCAGCAACAACAGAGTCTTTCCGCAGGGGGTTTCGAGGACCTTCCACTGCACTCCGATGGCTGTGAAAGGATCGTACTTGGTGATCAGGGGACGACCAAATATCTTCAAGCCCTACGATATCATCAGGGTTGATATCCATGCACTCGAGTCAAACTTCATGATGTCTGGTGGGTGGTGGTGGTTAATGGTTGTTGGTGGGTGGTGGATGTTGGTGGTTGTCTGGTGGTGGTGGATTTTGGTGGGTGGTGGTGGTAAATGATTGTTGTTGGGTGGTGGTGTTTGTTGGTGGGTAGTGGTGGTGGTTGCTGATGGCTGCTGGAGGCTGTGTTGGTGACTGAATAACTTGAAACTTTTCAAAACTTTACTAAAATTAATTATTGAATTTCATCAACGGATGCATTTTAAAGACCAAAACAAAGTATCTGTGTGCAAAATAATAACAATAATAACACTTTAATGATAAATTGTTATTATGCTGATTAACAGTATCAGTTGATGATGATGATCTTTTTATTAAAATTATTTTTTAATTCATTTTACACATCGCATTGTTTGTTCACATGCATTGACTCGCCCTCCTCCCCTTTAGAGACCCCCTCTCCTCCCCCCTAGAGACCCCCCACCCCTGGAGAACACCCTCCCTAGAGAACACCCCCCCCCCCTAGAGAACACCCCCCTAGAAAACACCCCCTCTAGAAAACACCCCCCCCTAGAAAACACCCCCCCCTTAGAGAACACTCCCCTCTAGAGAACACTCCCCTCTAGAGAACACCTCCTTTCCCCCAAAAACACCTCCCCCCCCTAAAAAAAACCCTTTCCCCCCCCACAGCCCGGCTGCTCGAAGGGAAATTTGAGACTTTCGGAGTCAGAAGTGAGAAGGCACTTTGTTCATTTGGAAATCCTTCCTGCATGAAGGCACTCGTCAAAAATTGATCAATCTTTCTGAATATTTGAAAAGAATCATTCGAAACATGAGTTTTAAATAAGCACTGAATCCTTCCGCAGTCCACCCTGACCAAGGTTCCCCTGTCGCTCATGATGTCCACGTCGTCCTAAGAGAAGGTGTCTCCTGCAATTCTCCATGCACTGATCAC
Organism: Branchellion lobata; assembly: GCA_947562095.1. NCBI lineage: Eukaryota > Metazoa > Annelida > Clitellata > Hirudinida > Piscicolidae > Branchellion > Branchellion lobata. Next base: position 7,474,765 of record OX387260.1, read on the forward strand.
GTGTCTCTTGCAATGCTCCATGCACTGATCACGTGTCTCATGCAATGCTCCATGCACTGATCACGTGTCTCATGCAATGCTCCATGCACTGATCCCGTGTTATTTCATTCATTTATGATTATACTCATATGGATTTCTTTTTTTATTCATTTATTTAATTAATAATTGATAAAATTAATTATTTAATCATTTATTCAATTATTTATTTAATCATTTATTTAATTATTTGTTCAATTATTCATTATTTATTCAGGCCAGCACGCAAGGAAAAGTAAGTGACTGTGTAATGACTCATTACGTGTTCATGGACCACTTGTGCACGAAGGAAATCATAATTGGAAAAAACGGAATTTTTAGAAAATAAAGGGAAAAGAACAAAAGACAAAGAATGGAATTTTTAGAAAATAACGGGAAAAGAACAAAAGACAAAGAATGGAATTTTTAGAAAATAACGGGAAAAGAACAAAAGACAATGAGTGGGAAACCAGAAAAATCAAAAAAAAAAAAGAACATGAAATCGGAACAAGAAGAAGAGGAAAAATGCATCATTTGAAGTTTTATGTTTCTGAACTCATATTTTCCTCAAGTCAGAAAATTAAAATGTTTTTAACTCCTCCCTCCAGTCTACATCCCTCCCTCTCACCCCCACCATCCCAAAACTCACGTGACCGTCGTCCATCCAAGTGGTGAAAAACATATTAATTCAAACATAACAAAATTACTTGCAATTGTTCCATTTCATGATTAACATATTCAATGACAACATTGAGTACTCCTTCAAATCACCAGGTCACAGCACCTTCCACCGTCCCACTGGTTTTTATTTTTTCTAGATGACGAAAGCATTATTTTATTGTCACATGATCATTCCTTTCAATTGCTTTAAACTGCAAAATATAATTTTAATTATTATTCACCTTCCATTATTACTCCTTCCAGATCATATCCCCTACTACCCTAACCACAGAAGAATTCACCTCACAGACGCCACTGGTAATTGAAAATTAATCAGATGGAAACAATTTGTTGGAATTAAATCAGTGAACATAATTCATTTTTCTGTTTTTAAAAAACATTTGATAACAAGCAAGTTTTGTTCGCTTTGCAGGTCGTCACACAATGGTGATCTACCACAAGCCAGGTTATTATTGCAAAGTAACATTTTTTTCGTTACCATAATTCAATTTTTCAACTTCCAGAATTAACTTTTTCATATTTCGAATTTTTCTAAACATTTCTAATGATTAGAAACATCATTCATTCCAGTGCACCATCTCAACCACCTCAGAAGTGAGATTAAAATGAAATTGAACGAAATAACTTGAAGAACAAATACATTTGTGACACGAATTAGAAAAACTATTCTTGGAAGATTATTCGTCCTCAATTATTCCCATTTTGTGCTAGCATCATAATCAAGTTACTACTTGAACTGATTAATTAATTAATTTACAATTTGTTATAGCGCATAGTTCCTAAATAAGGTCGCATCAGAGGCGCGTGTTATCAAACGAGGATGAAGTCAAAGGAGGGTCCTGTTGAAAATGTGGTTTCATTAGTTGACGAAAAGTTAAAAAGGAGATTGACGAGTGAAGTTGTGTGGAAGAAGGAATGTACAGCTTGTTATAGCGCATAGTTCTTAGTGTTGTCTCATGGGCGCCTGAAGTCTATTCATTAGTATAATCTTTGATATAAATCATTTATCCGAATCTTCCTTCCAGCCTCTATTGCTCCCTCTCACCCCCACCACCCCAAAACTCACGTGACCGTCGTTCATCCCAATGGTGAAAATGTTAATTACTTAAATAGGAAACGACTTAGTTAGATTGTTGTATATTATGGAGTAAAATGTTTCAAGTTCCAAAGAAAACAAAAACAAACATTTGAAGAAATTCTTTGTATAGGAAAAAATGACTAATCGAAGTGATAATAGTAGTGGAAATGACGAGCAAAGAGATGTAATAATAAGAACAAAAACAAAAGTTGGAAGTGAGAATGATCATGTTTGGTGGAGGAACCTCCTTATCAATCCCTCATTATAAATCCCTCATTATAAAATCCTCTTTAATTTCAAGGTGTCACAACTCATCATCGTCCATGGGGTTTTTATATCATTATTCTTTTTATTGCTATCATATTCAATAATATATCACTATTTCACTTGATTACTTCTTCTCTATGAACACTTGATGTTATCTTCAAAGATAAAGGTTGATGACTTCCTTTGCAGATCGAATCCCCTACTACCCAGGCCTCCAAAGAACTCACTACCACCATCCCAACGGTGACCTCTTCAATCAATGCAGCAATTACGAAGCATTTCAGCGAGCAATAATGAAGCACTAGAAGCATTAAGTGTGAAGGCCTTAAAACACCAATGCGAGTGGAAAAGAAACAAATGATTAGACGAAAATGTATATAAGAATGACTTGATTGCATACGATGCAACAAAAAGATATCATCTTCTTTATCAGGTCACACAGTTGTGGTCTACCATAACAGAGGTCAATCTCCATTCTATCCTCCTCATTTCGCTACTTTCCTCATTCCATCCACTTCCGTGTCCCTTATAATCACTACATTGTGGTGCCTCACCACTTTTTTACATATACATGGAATCCTTTATCATCAAATAATTTTCCAGAACATCACAGACAAGTTAACAGAAATCGAATCTACATCGCTCCCTCTCACCCCCACCACCCCAAAACTCACGTGACCGTCGTCCATCCCAGTGGTGATGAGGATATTGATTGATAGTTCTTCAAATCACATTCAATTGTACAATATCATAATTATCATAATTAATGACAACAATGAGACATCATTTCTAACAAAAACAAGTCCCACCAATGTAAACGTCATTGGTGACGTGGGGACCTTCATGACAATAAAAATAATGAAAACACGAATAAGCCTTGCAATGATGACGTGATTATTTCATAATTTTTGTGATCTTTTAAAAATAATTGTGTTATTCAATAAGTTTCAGCGTGTGTTTAGACTAATTAAGCGATGTAGTTTAGTAAATTGATTTTAATTGGTGAATAATTGATTTACTGAGCTCATCATTCTCAATATCTTTTACAACCACCAGGTCACTGCACCTTCCACCGTCCCACTGGTTTTTATTTTTTCTTGATGACGAAAGCATTATTTTATTGTCACATGATCATTCCTTTCAATTGCTTTAAACTGCAAAATATACTTTTAATTATTATTCACTTTCCATTATTACTCCTTCCAGATCACATCCCCTACTACCCTAACCACAGAAGAATTCACCTCACAGACGCCACTGGTAATTGAAAATTAATCAGATGGAAACAATTTGTTGGAATCACATCAGTGAACAAAATTCATTTTTCTGTTTTTAAAAAACATTTGATAACAAGCAAGTTTTGTTCGCTTTGCAGGTCGTCACACAATGGTGATCTACCACAAGCCAGGTTATTATTGCAAAGTAATGCAAAGTAACATTTTTTTCGTTACCATAATTCAATTTTTCAACTTCCAGAATCAACTTTTTCATTTTTCGAATTTTTCTAAACATTTCTAATCATTAGAAACATCATTCATTCCAGTGCACCATCTCAACCACCTCAGAAGTGAGATTAAAATGAAATTGAACGAAAAAACTTGAAGAACAAATACATTTGTGACACGAATTAGAAAAACTATTCTTGAAAGATTATTCGTCCTCAATTATTCCCATCTTGTGCTAGCATCATAATCAAGTTATTACTTGAACTGATTAATTAATTAATTTACAATTTGTTATAGCGCATAGTTCCTAAATAAGGTCGCATCAGAGGCGCGTGTTATCAATCGAGGATGAAGTCAAAGGAGGGTCCTGTTGAAAATGTGGTTTCATTAGTTGACGAAAAGTTAAAAAGGAGATTGACGAGTGAAGTTGTGTGGAAGAAGGAATGTACAGCTTGTTATAGCGCATAGTTCTTAGTGTTGTCTCATGGGCGCCTGAAGTCTATTCATTAGTATAATCTTTGAAATAAATCATTTATCCGAATCTTCCTTCCAGCCTCTATTGCTCCCTCTCACCCCCACCACCCCAAAACTCACGTGACCGTCGTTCATCCCAATGGTGAAAATGTTAATTACTTAAATAGGAAACGACTTAGTTAGATTGTTGTATATTATGGAGTAAAATGTTTCAAGTTCCAAAGAAAACAAAAACAAACATTTGAAGAAATTCTTTGTATAGGAAAAAATGACTAATCGAAGTGATAATAGTAGTGGAAATGACGAGCAAAGAGATGTAATAATAAGAACAAAAACAAAAGTTGGAAGTGAGAATGATCATGTTTGGTGGAGGAACCTCCTTATCAATCCCTCATTATAAAATCCTCTTCAATTTCAAGGTGTCACAACTCATCATCGTCCATGGGGTTTTTATATCATTATTCTTTTTATTGCTATCATATTCAATAATATATCACTATTTCACTTGATTACTTCTTCTCTATGAACACTTGATGTTATCTTCAAAGATAAAGGTTGATGACTTCCTTTGCAGATCGAATCCCCTACTACCCAGGCCTCCAAAGAACTCACTACCACCATCCCAACGGTGACCTTTTCAATCAATGCAGCAATTACGAAGCATTTCAGCGAGCAACAATGAAGCACTAGAAGCATTAAGTGTGAAGGCCTTAAAACACCAATGCGAGTGGAAAAGAAACAAATGATTAGACGAAAATGTATATAAGAATGACTTGATTGCATACGATGCAACAAAAAGATATCATCTTCTTTATCAGGTCACACAGTTGTGGTCTACCATAACAGAGGTCAATCCCCATTCTATCCTCCTCATTTCATTACTTCCCTCATTCCATCCACTTCCGTGTCCCTTATAATCACTCCATTGTGGTGCCTCACCACTTTTTTACATATACATGGAATCCCTTATCATCAAATAATTTTCCAGAACATCACAGACAAGTTAACAGAAATCGAATCTACATCGCTCCCTCTCACCCCCACCACCCCAAAACTCACGTGACCGTCGTCCATCCCAGTGGTGATGAGGATATTGATTGATAGTTCTTCAAATCACATTCAATTGTACAATATCATAATTATCATAATTAATGACAACAATGAGACATCATTTCTAACAAAAACAAGTCCCACCAATGTAAACGTCATTGGTGACGTGGGGACCTTCATGACAATAAAAATAATGAAAACACGAATAAGCCTTGCAATGATGACGTGATTATTTCATAATTTTTGTGATCTTTTGAAAATAATTGTGTTATTCAATAAGTTTCAGCGTGTGTTTAGACTAATTAAGCGATGTAGTTTAGTAAATTGATTTTAATTGGTGAATAATTGATTTACTGAGCTCATCATTCTCAATATCTTTCACAACCACCAGGTCACTGCACCTTCCACCGTCCCACTGGTTTTTATTTTTTCTTGATGACGAAAGCATTATTTTATTGTCACATGATCATTCCTTTCAATTGCTTTAAACTGTAAAATATAATTTTAATTATTATTCACTTTCCATTATTACTCCTTCCAGATCACATCCCCTACTACCCTAACCACAGAAGAATTCACCTCACAGACGCCACTGGTAATTGAAAGTTAATCAGATGGAAACAATTTGTTGGAATCACATCAGTGAACAAAATTCATTTTTCTGTTTTTAAAAAACATTTGATAACAAGCAAGTTTTGTTCGCTTTGCAGGTCGTCACACAATGGTGATCTACCACAAGCCAGGTTATTATTGCAAAGTAACATTTTTTCCGTTACCATAATTCAAATTTTCAATTTCCAGAATTAACTTTTTCATTTTTCGAATTTTTCTAAACATTTCTAATCATTGGTAACATCATTCATTCCAGTGCACCATCTCAACCACCTCAGAAGTGAGATTAAAATGAAATTGAACGAAATAACTTGAAGAACAAATACATTTGTGACACGAATTAGAAAAACTATTCTTGAAAGATTATTCGTTCTCAATTATTCCCATCTTGTGCTAGCATCATAATCAAGTTATTACTTGAACTGATTAATTAATTAATTTACAATTTGTTATAGCGCATAGTTCCTAAATAAGGTCGCATCAGAGGCGCGTGTTATCAAACGAGGATGAAGTCAAAGGAGGGTCCTGTTGAAAATGTGGTTTCATTAGTTGACGAAAAGTTAAAAAAGAGATTGACGAGTGAAGTTGTGTGGAAGAAGGAATGTACAGCTTGTTATAGCGCATAGTTCTTAGTGTTGTCTCATGGGCGAATGAATAATTTTCATTAAAATAATCTTTGAAATAAATAATTTGTCCGTATCTTCCTTCCAGCCTTCATTGCTCCCTCTCACCCCCACCACCCCAAAACTCACGTGACCGTCGTTCATCCCAACGGTGAAAATGTTAATTACTTAAATAGGAAACGACTTAGTTAGATTGTTGTATATTATGGAGTAAAATGTTTCAAGTTCCAAAGAAAACAAGTACAAACATTAAAGAAATTCTTTGTATAGGAAAAAATGACTAATCGAAGTGATAATAGTAGTGGAAATGACGAGGAAAGAGTTGTAATAATAAGAACAAAAACAAAAGTTGGAAGTGAGAATGATCATGTTTGGTGGAGGAACCTCCTTATCAATCCCTCATTATAAAATCCTCTTTAATTTCAAGGTGTCACAACTCATCATCGTCCATGGGGTTTTTATATCATTATTCTTTTTATTGCTATCATATTCAATAATATATCACTATTTCACTTGATTACTTCTTCTCTATGAACACTTGATGTTATCTTCAAAGATAAAGGTTGATGACTTCCTTTGCAGATCGAATCCCCTACTACCCAGGCCTCCAAAGAACTCACTACCACCATCCCAACGGTGACCTCTTCAATCAATGCAGCAATTACGAAGCATTTCAGCGAGCAAAAATGAAGCACTAGAAGCATTAAGTGTTAAGGCCTTAAAACACCAATGCGAGTGGAAAAGAAACAAATGATTAGACGAAAATGTATATAAGAATGACTTGATTGCATACGATGCAAAAAAAAGATATCATCTTCTTTATCAGGTCACACAGTTGTGGTCTACCATAACAGAGGTCAATCTCCATTCTATCCTCCTCATTTCACTACTTCCCTCATTCCATCCACTTCAGTCTCCCTTATAATCACTCCATTGTG
>OX387260.1:7484447-7499447 GCA_947562095.1 Branchellion lobata
ATTAACAACGTTAGTTCTCATCCTCACTTCACATTCTCAATCTTCAATCTTCAATCTTCAATCTTCAATCTTCAATCTTCAATCTTCAATCTTCAATCTTCAATCTTCAATCTTCAATCTTCAATCTTCAATCTTCAATCTTCAATCTTCAATCTTCAATCTTCAATCTTCAATCTTCGATCTTCAATCTTCAATCTTCAATCCTCAATCTTCAATCTTCAATCTTCAATCTTCAATCTTCAATCTTCAATCTTCAATCTTCAATCTTCAATCTTCAATCTTCAATCTTCAATCTTCAATCTTCAATCTTCGATCTTCAATCTTCAATCTTCGATCTTCAATCTTCAATCTTCAATCTTCAATCTTCAATCTTCAATCTTCAATCTTCAATCTTCAATCTTCAATCTTCAATCTTCAATCTTCAATCTTCAATCTTCAATCTTCAATCTTCAATCTTCAATCTTCAATCTTCAATCTTCAATCTTCAATCTTCAATCTTCAATCTTCAATCTTCAATCTTCAATCTTCAATCTTCAATCTTCAATCTTCAATCTTCAATCTTCAATCTTCAATCTTCAATCTTCAATCTTCAATCTTCAATCTTCAATCTTCAATCTTCAATCTTCAATCTTCAATCTTCAATCTTCAATCTTCAATCTTCAATCTTCAATCTTCAATCTTCAATCTTCAATCTTCAATCTTCAATCTTCAATCTTCAATCTTCAATCTTCAATCTTCAATCTTCAATCTTCAATCTTCAATCTTCAATCTTCAATCTCAATAATATCCTCGTCATAAACATCAAACATCAAAGGCTTGTTCTTGTGTTGACTTCCCCTCCTTTCAACGTCAGCAATTGAATACCCACAAACTTCGGAATATTACGAATCAATCCGAAATATTACGAAATATTACGCAATATGACCAAATATTACGATCCATTACGAAATATTACGCATTATTATTAAATAGTTCGCAATCGACCACTTCCGTCATGCGTCATTGAGCAATCATCGAATGATCACGTGATTGGCTGTGCTATTGGGTGCATAATTGATGTTTGACCTTTTGATGACCCCAGGTCCTGTTGGACCCCTGCATCCAAGTGAGCTGAACTGTGCATACAAATATGAATATATAATAATAAATATGAATATATAATTAGGAAGATGAATATATATATTTATTTATTTGTTTATATTTATATAAACTTTATGAAAATAAAATAAAAAATAAAATAATAATAATAACAATAAAAGAAAAAGATCGAAATAAGTTGGAAATCATGAAAATAACGAGGATTAACGAGGTGAAAGATGGTTATGGCTTGAAACAGAATAAATAAACAATTAATTAATAATTTAGAACACAATGACCTATTTCCAACCTTCCCCAGCCTTCATCCATCCCTCTCACCCCCACCACCCCAAAACTCACGTGACCGTCGTCCATCCCAATGGTGATGATAACAATAATTATAATTATAATAATAAAACTGATAATATTGATAATTATAATTTTAATAGTAAAAATGAGAATCTTAATAATAAAAATTTCATTATTACTCTTACTTTTATTATTATTCTTATTTTTAAAAATAATAAAGATCATATGAATTTAAATAATAATAAAAAGAATAATTTTTATATAACGGATTATGTTTATTCCTTTCAAGGAGTCATGACCCATCACCTTCCAACGGGTTACTGCTTCACTCCACTCTCATGAGGACCAACAATTCCTAATTATATTATATTTAATGAAATTAAATAATAATAATAATAATAATAATACTTTTAATATTATTATTATTCTTCTAGTTGTTATTGTCTTTAAATAATTACTTCAATTTTTTCATTTTTTTTTCAGTTTTTTTCATTTAATTTTTAAATGTTTCTTTGGTTGTTGATTTCCAGATGCAATCCCCTACTACCCCAACCATCGAAGAACCCACATCCGCAATGGTAGTGGACACTTGTGCAAACATTCACGTGAAAGTTTTTTCTCAAATTTATATGTTTTTAAAATGTTTGACATATTAAAAAATGTAAACATAATAAAAAAAAATAAAAAAAATAAAAAAAATTGAGTTAAAAATGGAAGAATAGAATTGAAGAGAAAAAGAACAAATAGTGTGCAATAGGATATCAGGAGGAAAGTCTTCTTGAGTTGTTCATGAATGAAGACAACTTACGATGGCCGTTGCATGCATTCATACTCCGAGTGATATGAGCTTGCTGATGCCTCTGACAACAACACCATTTGCAGGTCACCACACCACCGTGGTCTACAGCAAAGCAGGTTCAGACATCATCACAACACTTTTCTTGTAAACTTCCAAATTAAAAAAACTTTTGCCAGCATTTAAAATGGAGATGTGCCAAAGTGAAACTCGTGCACAATTTACTGCTCTATTGACTATACTGATTCTTCCATGCATGCCCTACATATTTAATATATGTGGTTCATATTTATCATATGAGTTTTATATATAATATATGTGTTTTATATATAATATATGTGTTTTATATATAATATATGAGCTTTATATATAATATATGTGTTTTGTATATAATATATGTGTTTTATATATAATATATGTGTTTTATATATAATATATGTGTTTTATATATAATGTATGAGCTTTATATATAATATATGTGTTTTGTATATAATATATGTGTTTTATATATAATATATGTGTTTTATATATAATACATGTGTTTGATATATAATATATGTGTATGATATATAATATATGTGTTTTATATATAATATATGCGTTTTATATATAATATATGCGTTTCATATTCACTGTGTTGTTTTCCAGGTGGCACTCCCTACGGATCTCACGCCGGTGACTCATTCAGTCCTTGTTTGTGTGTTTGTTGGGGGGATTGCAAGAACAAGCGTGTCCAAAGTTTATAGAAGCGACAAAAACAAGGAAAATAGAGTTGAAGCGTTTCCGCTTCCGGTGAATAACTTGAGGCTTGAACGCGCATGAGACGCTGAAAGCAATTCGTTTCCGCTTCCGGTGAATAACTTGAGGCTTGAGCGCGCATGAGACGCTGAAAGCAATTCGTTTCCGCTTCCGGTGAATAACTTGAGGCTTGAACGCGCATGAGACGCTGAAAGCAATTCGTTTCCGCTTCCGGTGAATAACTTGAGGCTTGAACGCGTATGAGACGCTGAAAGCAATTCGTTTCCGCTTCCGGTGAATAACTTGAGGCTTGAGCGCGCATGAGACGCTGAAAGCAATTCGTTTCCGCTTCCGGTGAATAACTTGAGGCTTGAGCGCGCATGAGACGCTGAAAGCAATTTGCGAATTTGAACTCTTGTCGAGAGTTGGAAGTTGTGATGTTGAAGAAGAGGGTCGTGTTGGGTGCATTTCACAATCATAAAATAATAATAAGAAAATTATAACTGAATGCACTTTTAAACGCAGGCGTTGACGTCTGCCCTCATGGAGGTTGGTCACCTTTTGGAGAATGAATATTAAAAATATTGGAAAGTATGAAGAAACATGGAAGTGAAACCGGAAAAGGAAAAAGAACTCGATTTGTTTATAGAAAGAATTTAATTGTTATTATTATGATTATTATTACTACTGTTTTTAATATGATTATTCTAATTATTATTTTTATTCTTGTCCATGCCACGCAGACATGATGTGTTTCAGCAGGAACGCCATAGCGAAGCTGAAAGACTGCCTGGTCACCCTCTGGAACTTTTTTAACTTCTCCTCCTCCTCCTCTTGAGGTGCCTCCACCAAACCCCCCGCATTGAGGGGGCTTTGTGAGATTCGGGGATAATTCAAAGGATTTTGAACGAATTTTCGGTGGAATTGAGGATTATTTTTATATTGGAGAATTTTTGATAAAATTTGAAGGTTTAGAGGGCTTCAGGGGTGATTTGAGATAGAAGAAGGAGGATTTTGGTGATAATTAAGAGCAGTTGAAAGGGTTTGAGGTGGAAGTGGGTAAGGTGGTTTTGGATCGAAGTGGTGGGATGTATGTGGTTTGGTGGTGTGGTTGTTGGATTGTAGTTGTTGGGAAGGTCAGTGGTGGGGTGGTTGTTGGGAAGGTCAGTGGTGGGGTGGTTGTTGGGAAGGTCAGTGGTGGGGTGGTTGTTGGGAAGGTCAGTGGTGGGGTGGTTGTTGGGAAGGTCAGTGGTGGGGTGGTTGTTGGGAAGGTCAGTGGTGGTAGAGGTTGGGTTTGAGATTTAAAAAAGCTTGAAATACCGTATGAAACAAGAGGGTTCATTAGGGCTTTGGGTGGAAGTTGGGTGAATCAGTCGGCTTGTGAGAGGTTTTTTTGGGGGGCTGTGAGGTGGGTTATCATGAAGGGCTATGGGCTGTAGGTAGTTTGAATGAAGTGATGGTTGGGTGAAGATATATATCCAAGCTACTCTTAGCAGAAGTATTACATTATTTATCCTGAACGTTTCAACATTTATAAGGATGAATCTGATTTAGAAGATTGTAAACAGAATGATCATTGCAGATGAAGTGATAACTTCAAAGTAATCCATTTCAGTTGGTCACGAAAAACTCAGGCAGAGAAGAATCATCCTTCGTCAACGATTCAATTTTGAATTGTTCCTGTTCCAGAAATTATTTCTCGAAATAATAAGTTCTGAAACTTGAAACTGATTTGACTTTTAATTTCCGTTCGATTTTTATTTTTTTCTCATAAATTTTCTGCAGAGTTTTTTTGTTTGAATCTTTAAGCTTCTGTACCCATGGGTACTCATTTCAATCTAATCAAATCATTTGTATAGCGCTGATTCCACATTGTTCAAGAGCACTCTGCTACGAACAGTTTAAAAAACGAAGTTTTAAGGGATTTACGAAATGAAAGTAGAGAAGTAATCGAAGTGAGATTGGGGGGAAGAGAGTTCCATAGAAGGGGCTCACAGTAGGAAAGTGCTGATTTAGCATAAGAACTATTCGACTCAATCTAATCTCCTCGAGTTAACATTAATCTAATCCACTAGCCTGAAACCAGCGTTCAAAGAGTGTAACTTCACAACTCTTATCAAAATCCTTAATCACTTAAAAGATCTGCCCTAGGTAGAGCTTAATCAGCTGATTGTATTTAATGCCTTGCTCCTCAACTGATCTATTCAATGTCGTTGCATTCGTGCGGAACTAATCAACAACAACAAAATTTTCAAAGTTCGAATAACTTTGAATAACTTCGAAATACGATTTTGTATTTTTAAGCACCTTTTTGAATTGTTTTTCGACCCTCCAAAGTTCAATGCAAGGCATGCATTGACTTCATTTTCACTCGAAGGTCATGCAAGCAACAATCACATCAACTTATTCATCCACCACCTATCGCCCCATCGGCTTCCTCTCATCCACCACCTATCGCCCCATCAGCTTCCTCTCATCCACCACCTATCGCCCCATCAGCTTCCTCTCATCGACCACCTATCGCCCCATCAGCTTCCTCTCATCCACCACCTATCGCCCCCTCAGCTTCCTCTCATCCACCACCTATCGCCCCATCGGCTTCCTCTCATCCACCACCTATCGCCCCATCGGCTTCCTCTCATCCACCACCTATCGCCCCATCAGCTTCCTCTCATCCACCACCTATCGCCCCATCAGCTTCCTCTCATCCACCACCTATCGCCCCATCGGCTTCCTCTCATCCACCACCTATCGCCCCATCAGCTTCCTCTCATCCACCACCTATCGCCCCCTCAGCTTCCTCTCATCCACCACCTATTGCCCCATCAGCTTCCTCTCATCCACCACCTATCGCCCCCTCAGCTTCCTCTCATCCACCACCTATCGCCCCATCAGCTTCCTCTCATCCACCACCTATCGCCCCATCAGCTTCCTCTCATCCACCACCTATCGCCCCATCAGCTTCCTCTCATCCACCACCTATCGCCCCATCAGCTTCCTCTCATCCACCACCTATCGCCCCATCAGCTTCCTCTCATCCACCACCTATCGCCCCATCAGCTTCCTCTCATCCACCACCTATCGCCCCATCAGCTTCCTCTCATCCACCACCTATCGCCCCATCAGCTTCCTCTCATCCACCACCTATCGCCCCATCAGCTTCCTCTCATCCACCACCTATCGCCCCATCAGCTTCCTCTCATCCACCACCTATCGCCCCCTCAGCTTCCTCTCATCCACCACCTATCGCCCCATCGGCTTCCTCTCATCCACCACCTATCGCCCCATCAGCTTCCTCTCATCCACCACCTATCGCCCCCTCAGCTTCCTCTCATCCACCACCTATTGCCCCATCAGCTTCCTCTCATCCACCACCTATCGCCCCATCAGCTTCCTCTCATCCACCACCTATCGCCCCATCAGCTTCCTCTCATCCACCACCTATCGCCCCATCAGCTTCCTCTCATCCACCACCTATCGCCCCATCAGCTTCCTCTCATCCACCACCTATCGCCCCATCAGCTTCCTCTCATCCACCACCTATCGCCCCCTCAGCTTCCTCTCATCCACCACCTATCGCCCCATCAGCTTCCTCTCATCCACCACCTATCGCCCCATCAATTTGGTAATGTAAAATTGAGTCTCAGTCACAACTCTAATCGGAGCTGATTAAGTTTTCGAAGGAATATGAACTTCATAATTTTTTTAAAATTGAATGAATGAATGTACAAGTTGTTGTGACGAAAGTTCGCAAACTAGGTTGCCTCAGAGGCGCTTAGAATCAATCAAAGAATAAGTTAATGAAAGGTCTCGGTGAAGGTGATTAACTTGAAGAAAAAAACAATAATATTTTAAATAATAATAAAATAATTTGAATCATTGAAAATAATATAATTTAAATAAATATTATTTTTATACTTTGAACTAAAATTAAAAAAAAACAATGAATTGTTTTGAATTAATAATAACAATGAATTGTTTCGAATTAATAATAACGATGAATTGTTTTGAATTAATAATAACAATGAATTGTTTTGAATTAATAATAACGATGAATTGTTTTGAATTAATAATAACAATGAATTGTTTTGAATTAATAATAACAATGAATTGTTTTGAATTAATAATAACAATGAATTGTTTTGAATTAATAATAACAATGAATTGTTTTGAATTAATAATAACGATGAATTGTTTTGAATTAATAATAACAATGATGAAACAAATTTATTTTCAATTAACAAAATAATTTTTTTAATTTGAACATAATTCTCAGTTAATTGCTTCGAATTGATTTCACCGTTCCCGATGGAAATGCTCCTCTAACTACTGAAAAACAAAAATAAATAAAAAGATTTTAATTAAAAAAACAAATAATATTTAAAAATATAAAAAAATAAAACAAATAATTAAAAAAAAACAAAAAATATAAAAAAAAACAAAGAATATAAAAAAAACAAATAATAAATAAAAACAAATAATATTAAAAACAAATAATATTAAAAACAAATAATATTAAAAACAAATAATATTAAAAACAAATAATAATAAAAACAAATAATATTGAAAACAAATAATATTAAAAACAAATAATATTAAAAACAAATAATAGTAAAAACAAAGAATATAAAAAAAACAAATAATATTAAAAACAAATAATATTAAAAACAAATAATATAAAAAACAAATAATATTATTATATGAATAATGACTCATTTGGATTGTTCATGGAGGTTCTAATAAATAATATCTTAATAAATAAACATAGTAAAAGTAGAACAGAGTTGGAAAGAACGGACAATAATAATAATAATAATAATAATAATAATAGCAAAAACAATAATAATAAAAATAACAAAAACAAAAACAATAATAATAAAAATTAAAATAATAATAATAATAACAAAAACAAAAACAATATTAATAAAAATTAAAATAATAATACTAATATGTGAATTCAAAAAATCATAGAGTGAAAATAAAAAAGAAAAAAACAACAACATATTGATAAGAACATAAACACAAAAACTGATTATTATTGTTTTTATCAGTTTTTTATTATTATTATATTTTTTAACAATTATTTTCATCCGTTTATTATTATTATTTTTGTTATTATTGATTTGTTATTGTGATTATGATTATGATTATGATTATTATTATTAATTTGTTTTTATGATTATGATTATTATTATTATTAACTTGTTGTTATTGAAACCATGCCTTATTTCATATGTATATAGTGAAAAGTACTAACGATAATGAATAATAATAATAATAATAATAATAATAAGTAAAAATATAAAAAAAATAAAAATAAAAAATAATAATAATAAGCAATAATAACAATAAAACATGCAGAATCATATAAAACCTCGCAGGCGATTACAGCTGATGATCTCAAGTGATCTAACGTCAGTGTTCTCAACTAATCTAATCGTCAACTTGTCGATAATCCAACTCTGATACTCTAATCCAACTGCTAGCGCCAACTCTGATAATCTAATCCGACTACTAGCGCCAACTCTGATAATCTAATCCGACTTATAGCGCCAACTCTGATAATCTAATCTGATGGTAGAGCTAACTCTGATTTGAGCAGAGCCTTCATATAGCGCTGTTTGGAGTTTGAGAGGGCCTGCAGCATGTGTGCATGTGTGGCGCTCAGAGGTGGGCGGTGTGGGAGCAGGTTGTAGCTTATGATGAAGTGAAAAGAATAATAATAATAATAATAATGATAATAATAATTATAATAATAATAATAATAATAATAATAATAATAATAATAATAATAATAATAATAATAATAATAATAATAATAATAATAATAATAATTATTATTATTATTATTATTATTATTATTATTATTATTATTATTATTATTATTATTATTATTATTATTATTATTATTATTATTATTATTATTATTATTATTATTATTATTATTATTATTATTATTATTATTATTATTATTATTATTATTATTATTATTATTATACTTATAGAAAAAAAAATAAAAATATAAATACAAAAAGGAATAAAACACAAAACATCATAATTCACACAAACACACCAAAATTGAACAAAAAACGTTTCAACCACCAAAACCGCCACAACCGCCACAACCACCACAACCCCCATAACCACCAAAACCACCACAACCATCACAACCACCAAAACCACCATAACCACCAAAACTATCAAAACCACCACAACCACCAAAACCACCACAACCACCACAACCACCAAAACCACCACAACCACCAAAACCACCACAACCACCAAAACCCCCGCAACCGAAAAAATGTCCACATGCACACTCAAAAAACACCCCACAAACACCCAACAAACACTTCACAAACACCCCCACAAACACTCCACAAACACCCCACAAACACCCCACAAACACTTCACAAACACTCCACAAACACCCCTACAAACACTCTTACAAAAACCCCACAAAACCCCACAAACACCCCACAAACACTTCACAAACACCCTAAAAAAACCCCACAAACACCCTACAAAAACCCCACAAACACCCCACAAACACTTCACAAACACCCTACGAAAACCCCACAAACACCCCACAAACACCCTTACAAACACACTCATCCCAGTTTTCCTCTTCTTCTTCCTCTTCCTCCTCCTCCGCCTCTGCAGCCAGAGCACCATGCAGGCACCGTGTGCAGGCATGAGGTGCGGAGGTGCTTGCGTGCCTCGAGAGCGCATTTGTGATGGTTACAGAGATTGTCCCAAGTTCGAAGACGAAGCAAATTGCAGTTGGTTTTCTACTTCTCTTTTTTTCTTCATTCAAAAAAACTTTTTTCAGTTTAAAAAAATATATTTTTATTCCAAAAAAATCTTTTTTTAGTTAAAAAAATATTTTTGTTTTTAACCATACAGGTTTTTATTTCCATTCTTTTTCTTTCGTTTTTTTATATTTTTTTTCGATCAAACGTATGTTTTTCTTTTGTGTGTATTTTCATGAAAGGTTTTGAAAAAATTATTTTTTTTCTACCATTTTTTGATTTGTTTTTCATACAAGTTTTTTCCATTTAGCTTGTGGGAACACCTTATACAACTGTCGGAATGACAGATGCATTCAGAGGGCGTGGTTGTGTGACGGAATGAAGGACTGTAGGCATGGTGATGATGAAACTGTCTTAGGATGCAGTTTGTGGTGGTTTGCGGTAGTTTGTGGTGGTTTGCGGTGGTTTGTGGTGGTTTGCGGTAGTTTGTGGCTGTTTGCGAGGGTTTGTGGTGGTTTGCGAGGGTTTGTGGTGGTTTGAGGTGATTCGTGACGGTTTTTAGTGGTTTTTGACGGTTTGTGGTGATTTTTGGTGGTTCATGGTGGTTTGTGGTAGTTTCTGGTAGGTTATGAGGGTTCATGTTGGTTTGTTGTGGTTTTTAGGGGGTTTGCTGTGATTCATGGCGGTTTGTGATAGTCTTCAGTGGTTCATAACCTTAACCCAACTTTGATCCCACATCCCCCAATCCCAATCCGCCAACCTTTCTCAATCCAACACTAAAACTCCCAAAAACCCCCAAAACCCCCCAAAACCCCCAAAACCCCCAAAACCTGTAAAACCCCCAAAACCCTCAAAACCTGTAAAACCCCCAAAACCCCCAAAACCCCCAAAACCCCCAAAACTCCCGAAACCCCCAAAACCTCTCCTAAAAACTTTCAAAACTTCCAAAACTCCCAAAAAACCCCCAAAAAACCCCCGAAACCTCCAAAAACTTTTCCAAAAACCCTCCAAAACCCCCCAAAAACCCCCAAAACCTCTCAAAACTCTCCAAACACCCCCCAAAACGCCCCAAAACCTCACAAAAACTTTCCTAAAACCCTCCATAACCTTTACAAAAACCCGAAACCTTCAGTAATTTGCCGAGAATACCAGTTCAAATGTAGGCAACACAGCGTGTGCGTTTCAAACTTGCTGAGGTGTGACAACAAAGCCGACTGTTATGACGCGTCTGACGAGGCCAACTGCCGTGGGTGCTATGAGAACAATAACAATATAAACAATAGGAAAAAAATAGACACTACACCACACAACGCCACACCACACCACACCACACCATACCACACCACACCACACCACACCACATTACACCACACCACACCACACCACATTACACCACACCACACCACACCACTCCACACCACACCACACCACACCACACCACATCACACCACACCACACTACACCACACCACTCCACACCACACCACACCACACCACACCATACCACACCACGCCACACCACACCACGCCAAACCATACCACACCACACCACACCACACCACACCACACCACACCACACCACACCACACCACTCCACACCACACCACACCAAACCATACCACACCACACCACACCACACCACACCACACCACACCACACCAAACCATACCACACCACACCACACCACACCCCATTACACCACTCCACACCACGCCACACCACGCCACACCACACCACACCACACCACGCCACGCCACATCACGCCACACCACACCATACCACACCACACCACACCACACCACACCACATTACACCACACCACACCACACCACTCCACACCACACCACACCACACCACATCACACCACACCACACTACACCACACCACTCCACACCACACCACACCACACCACACTATACCACACCACGCCACACCACACCACGCCAAACCATACCACACCACACCACACCACACCACTCCACACCACACCACACCAAACCATACCACACCACACCACACCACACCACACCACACCACACCACACCACACCACACCACACCAAACCATACCACACCACACCACACCACACCCCATTACACCACTCCACACCACGCCACACCACGCCACACCACACCACACCACACCACGCCACGCCACATCACGCCACACCACACCATACCACACCACACCACACCACACCACACCACACCACACCACACCACACCACACCACACCACACCACACCACACCACACCACACCACTCCACACCACACCACACCACACCACGCCACGCCACGCCACGCCACACCACACCACGCCACACCACACCACACCACACACAGTGTATCTCAGCGACAACAAGTTGATGATGATCAGGGAAGGAAGGAAGGATGTGCACGTGTGTGTGGACGAGTCCGTGCCCAAGGTCCTTGGCCTCGTCTGCCGCTACCTCGGAAAGGGGTGCCTGTGTTGTCATTGTTGTTTATAATTTGGAAGCTTTTTATTGTTGTTTTTTTTTTATTGCTATTATTATTATGATCACATTAATTATTATAATCATAATTGAAGTTATTATAATGAAATTATCATGAAAACTCCAACAAAAAAAATTGTATTGTATTATATTGTATTGTATTGTATTGTGTTGTATTGTATTGTATTGTATTGTATTGTATTGTATTGTATTGTATTGTATTGTATTGTATTGTATTGTATTGTATTGTATTGTATTGTATTGTATTGTATCGTATTGTATTGTATTGTAAAACTCCAACAAAAATGATCATTGTGAGTTATATTACTCCTTGGAGCTGCAAGTGCTTACGAGAGGAAGAATATATTTGAAAAAAGTAAATAATGAATATAATTGATTTTATTATATTCATAATTAATATAATTAGTATGATTTTGTGTCCAATTAATATAATTAATTATATTATAATTGTAAATAACATAAATATAATTATAACTAACTCAATTATACTCACATTTGTCTTAATTCTAGATATGAATTATTCAACTCTACGCATGGTTAATCCAATTATGAGCAAAACACATTTACTAATGGTTGAATGAATGTAGGAATGAATGAACGAATGATTGAAGGAATGAATGAATAAATGAATGAACGAATGAGTGAATGAATGAATGAATGAATGAGTGAGTGAATGAATGAATGAATGAACGAATGATTGAATGAGTGAATGAATGAATGAATGAACGAATGAGTGAATGAATGAATGAATGAATGAGTGAGTGAATGAATGAATGAATGAACGAATGATTGAATGAGTGAATGAATGGAAGAATGAATGAATAAATGAATGATTGAATGAATGAATGAGTGAATGAATGGAAGAATGAATGAATGAATGATTGAATGAATGAACGAATGAATGAATGAACGAATGATTGAATGAATGAATGAATGAATGAATGAATGAGTGAACGGATGAATGAATGGAAGAAAGAATAAATGAATAAATGAGTGAATGAATGGAAAAATGAATAAATGAATGATTGAATGAACAAATGAGTGAATGAGTGAATGAATGATTGAATGAATGAATGAATGAACAAATGAATGAATGAGTGAATGAATGGAAGAATGAATACATGAATGATTGAATGAACAAATGAGTGAATGATTGAATGAATGATTGAATGAATGAATGAATGAACAAATGAATGAATGAGTGAATGAATGGAAGAATGAATAAATGAATGATTGAATGAATGAATGAATGATTGAATGAATGAATGAGTGAATGAATGGAAGAATGAATAAATGAATGATTGAATGAATGATTGAATGAATGAATGTTAATTTCAATTACAATCGAGATAATCACCACAATAGTGCTAATAATATCGATGTTCCTCAGCGATGTGAAGATGTACAGTGTGCATGAGGTGAAAAGAGGCGAAGAGGGACACAGCATTGACATCTACCACAGGAAGGGCTATGTCACCTTCAGATCCGTCACGTGCGTGAGGAGGGCTTGCAGGAGGCATTAATAAGCCCTTAATGAGGTAGATAATTGATTGAGCAGGTAGGCAATTGATTGAGCAGGTAGATAATTGATTGAGCAGGTAGATAATTGATTGAGCAGGTAGGTAAGGGAATATTTGTGTGTGTGTGTGTGTGTGTGTGTGTGTGTGTGTGTGTGTGTGTGTGTGTGTGTGTGTGTGTGTGTGTGTGTGTGTGTGTGTGTGTGTGTGTTTGGAAGAATTGATTTAATTAACAACTAGTATAATTGAAATAATAATAATTGAAATAACTTAAAAAATAATTTAAAATGATTTTTTTTCATTAATTAGAAAATAAAAATAAAAATAATAAAGTGATTGTTGACATGACGTGTGGACTTGGTGGGTGACGAATCGATTGAATTGAAATTGCTTAGTGATAAGTAAGGAATAATTAAATTGAAAAAAATTGAAAAATTAATTTAAATTTTAATTAAAAAAACTTGAAAATAAAAAAAATAGTTTAGAAATCGTTCAAGTCCAATATATAATTATTATTATTTATTAATATTATAATTATAATTATTAATATAATATAATTATTCATAATAAATAATTATTAATGGTCAACAAAAGCATTCCACAACAGAGCCTGCAGGGAGAGGAAGAGGGTAACTTTACATTGCAAACCTCCAGGTGTTGAAGCGACATTTTTATTATGAAAAAATCAATAATAAGAATGGGGTGTTTATTTGGAGAACAAAAAGTTTGTTTCACGTCTTGCACGATGAGTTCTTCATTGACCTTTCGAAATATTTCCAAGCAATCTCCACCAAACACCCCCCCCACCTCCCCCCCCCCCCCCCACACCCCCCCCCACCTCCCCCCCCCCCACCCCTGCAAAGAGTGTGGTAAGCGGGCAAGCAGGTTCGAGTTTGCTGACTCTTACGTGGTAAATGGTCACTATGCCAAGGTAGGAGGATTGGAATAATGATTAACCAAATGATTAACCAAATGATTAACCAAATGATTAACCAAATGATTAACTAAAGGATTAACCAAATGATTAACTGAAAGATTAACCAGATGATTAACCAAATGATTAACAGAATAATTAACCAAATGATTAGCCAAATGATTAACTCAATACTTTTCATAATTCTGATCATGTTTCTAAATCTTATTCCCAGACTAATCTCAGTCCCAACTCTAATCCTTTTTTAGGTCCTCATCTTGAGCTTTAATTCAATCACAAATCTACTTGAAAATCAGCTCTTCATAACATTTCCAACCTCATGCCTAATCATAATCTTCATCCAAATTTTTACCCTCATTCTCTGCTTAATCCTTCTTTCAATC
>OX387260.1:7504447-7511947 GCA_947562095.1 Branchellion lobata
CCACTCTTTCCCACTCTTCGGCACTTCTCCCCACTCCTCCTCTTTCTTCCCCACTTCTTCCCACTCCTCCCCAATCTTCTCCACTCCTCCCCACTCCTCCCCACTCCTCCCCACTCCTCCCCACTCCTCCCCACTCCTCCCCACTCCTCCCCACTCCTCCCCACTCCTCTCCACTCCTCCCCACTCCTCCCCACTCCTCCCCACTCCTCCCCACTCCTCTCCACTCCTCCCCACTCCTCCCCACACCTCCTCACTCCTCCCCACTCCTCTCCACTCCTCCCCACTTTTCCCACTCCTCCCCACTCCTCCCCACTCCTCCCCACTCCTCCCCACTCCTCCCCACTCCTCCCCACTCCTCCCCACTCCTCCCCACTCCTCCCCACTCCTCCCCACTCCTTCCCACTCTTTCCCACTCTTCCCCACTTCCCCCACTCCTCCCCACTCCTCCCCACTTCTCCCCACTCCTCCCCACTCCTCCCCACTTCTCCCCACTCCTCCCCACTCCTCCCCACTCCTCTCCACTCCTCCCCACTTTTTCCCACTCCTCCCCACTCCTCCCCACTCCTCCCCACTCCTCCCCACTTCCCCACTCTTTCCCACTCCTCCCCACTTCTCCCCACTCCTCCCAATCTTCACCACTCTTCACCCCCTTTCAAGCTTCTTGAAATATGCAAGGTTAAATTTACCGCATCTTGACCAATGCTTCCTCAAGAACCCCGGAAGAACATTCTGTGCTGGTTCACGCTCCTTTCTTAAGTCAACCGCAACTGGACGGGTTATTTGTTGAAATATTTTCATAATAAATAATTTATAGGTTGAAAGGCATTTGAATGATGTTGGTTTCATAATCTACATTTTTATTACGTTTTATTTTATAATATAACCTTACGACAATCTATTTGTTATAATATAATTTCATGATAACTCATCACCTGTTAATATAATTTCATGATAACTTATCACCTGTTAATATAATTTCATGATAACTCATCACCTGTTAATATAATTTCATGATAACTTATCACCTGTTAATATAATTTTTTTTTGAGCTCATAATATATTATAATTAGGTCTCATAATATATTATAATTAGATCTCATAATATATTATAATTTGATCTCATAATATATTATACTTAGATCTCATAATATATTATAATTAGATCTCATAATATATTATAATTTGATCTCATAATATATTATAATTAGGTCTCATAATATATTATAATTAGATCTCATAATATATTATAATTAGATCTCATAATATATTATAATTAGATTTCATAATATATTATAATTAGATTTCATAATATATTATAATCAGATCTCATAATATATTATAATTAGATCTCATAATATATTATAATTTGATCTCATAATATATTATACTTAGATCTCATAATACATTATAATTAGATCTCATAATATATTATAATTTGATCTCATAATATATTATAATTAGGTCTCATAATATATTATAATTAGATCTCATAATATATTATAATTAGATCTCATAATATATTATAATTAGGTCTCATAATATATTATAATCAGATCTCATAATATATTATAATCATATCTCATAATATATTATAATTAGGTCTCATAATATATTATAATTAGGTCTCATAATATGTTATAATTAGATCTCATAATATATTATAATTAAATCTCATAATATATTATAATTAGATCTCATAATATATTATAATTAGATCTCATAATATATTATAATCAGATCTCATAATATATTATAATTAGATCTCATAATATATTCTAATTAGGTCTCATAATATATTCTAATTATATCTCATAATATATTATAATTAGGTCTCATAATATATTATAATTAAATCTCATAATATATTATAATTAGGTCTCATAATATATTATAATTAGGTCTCATAATATATTATAATTAGATCTCATAATATATTATAATTAGGTCTCATAATATATTATAATTAGGTCTCATAATATATTATAATTAGATCTCATAATTTATTAGAATTAGGTCTCAAAATATATTATAATTAGATCTCATAATATATTATAATCAGATCTCATAATATATTATAATTAGATCTCATAATATATTATAATTAGATTTCATAATATATTATAATTAAATCTCATAATATATTATAATTAAATCTCATAATATATTATAATTAGATCTCATAATATATTATAATTAGATCTCATAATATATTATAATTAGATTTCATAATATATTATAATTAAATCTCATAATATATTATAATTAAATCTCATAATATATTATAATTAGATCTCATAATATAATATAATATGATTTCATAATATTTCATAAATATCACAGGGAGACAGTGGGGGACCCTTGGCTTGTAGGAGGCCAAATGGAGTTTGGGTGCAGGTGAGATGTGGTGGTGGGAAATATGGAATAATTATAATGAATTATGGAATAATTATAACGAATTATGGAATAATTATAATAAATTATTCATTAAGTATAATGAATTTTTAATTAATTATAACGAATTATTCATTGATTATAATGAATTATTCATTAATTATAATGAATTATGGAATAATTAAGATAAATTATTGAGTAATTGTAATAAATTATGGGATGAATATAATATATTATGGAATAGTTTTATTTTATCTTAAAACAATGAAAGTAAATGGAGGATAAGTTAGATTAAATAATAATTAAGAAATAATTGAGACTATTGAAGAAGGGAAAAGTATTCGAAAAAGGATTGAAGAAAGAAGCTTGAAGGCAGATTGAATATTAAGGAAGAAGATTTCAACAAACAAAAAGAAAAAAAACTAGAAACAAAATATAAAAAACAAAAACACTTTGGTAAAATAGAAAAAAAATAAAACAAAAAAAAATGGAAAGAATGATGAGAAAAAGAAGAAAGTAGCTCCTAGAACATTTGGAAGAGAAATAGAAGTGAAAATAAAAACAACAAAAAACAAAAACCCTCTAAGAAATGTTCAAAACATTTTTATTGAAAAAACAAAAAATCAGGTGGGTGTGCTGTCAAAAAAAAAAATTGGCACCGCCTTTTCAGTCTATGAAAGTGTTCCACACTTCCATAGAGCCATCAAACTCATTACAGGTGGAGTTATTATTATTATTATTATTATTATTATTATTATTATTATTATTATTATTATTATTATTATTATTATTATTATTATTATTATTATTATTATTATTTTTATCATTAATAATATTATTATTATTATTATTATTATTATTATTATTTTTATTTTTATCATTATTATTATTAATATTATTATTATTATTATTATTATTATTATTATTATTATTATTATTATTATTATTATTATTATTATTATTATTATTATTATTATTATTATTATTATTATTATTATTATTATTATTATTATTATTATTATTATTATTATTATTATTATTATTATTATTATTATTATTATTATTATTATTATTATTATTATTATTATTATTGTTATTATTATTATTATTATTATTATTATTATTATTATTATTATTATTATTATTATTATTATTTTATTATTATTATTATTATTATTATTATTATTTTTATTTTTATTATTATTATTATTATTATTATTATTATTATTATTATTATTATTATTATTATTATTATTATTATTATTATTATTTATATTTATATTATTATTTTGCCACCTAATTTAGCCATTACACACGAGCAATGAAAAGAAAACCTTTTGTATTTTTATAAATTGTAATATTAACAATAAAATGAAAACAGTTGCAGTATTGTTAATCATTTCCATGATAACAATAAAAGTGATCATTCAAAAAATAGTTGTGCCAATATTTTCCAGAGAGCTTTTCCGACTATAATTAAAATAATTGCAATGACTTACGTGCGTCAGAGTGCTATGGTTACGTATGTGACGATGAGTGCAGGCATCCGAGCACAAGGTGCGACGGAGTGAGGGACTGCAGGGACAACAGCGACGAAATCGACTGCGGTGGAGTTTTATATATATATATATATATAATAGAAATAAATTGATAAGAATAATATATATATATATATATTTATATGAAGAATAAATTAATTAAGTGTGAACTTATAAAGCACCTAACTGACCTTCAACGTTCCTCCAGATTGCCCTGAGAATCTGTACAAGTGCCTGAGAGGACCATGCATCAGGAAGGACTGGCTGTGTGATGGAGATAAGGACTGCCCTTCTGCAGACGACGAAGACACTCACCAGTGTGGTGGGTTTCAAAAAGCTTTGGCGGTTTTTGAAGGTTTTGGCGGTTTTTGAAGGTTTTGAAAAGTTTTCGAAGGTTTAAGCGGTTTTTGAAGGTTTTGGCGGTTTTCGATTGTCTTGGAGAAGAGTGAACTTTGGAGGCTCAGCTGTGAGGTGGCAGTGGTGGTGAGGATGGATGGCTCAGCTGTGAGGTGGCAGTGGTGGTGAGGATGGATGGCTCAGCTGTGAGGTGGCAGTGGTGGTGAGGATGAATGGCTCAGCTGTGAGGTGGCAGTGGTGGTGAGGATGGATGGCTCAGCTGTGAGGTGGCAGTGGTGGTGAGGATGGATGTCTGCTCTGGGGTGGTGTGTCCTGAGAACTTGAGATTTTGGGGTTTTTGGGTTTTTGGGGGTTCAGAAGGGGTTTTAAAACCTGGTTTTCACTTTCTTTCCACACAATTTCCTCTTTTTTTTCCCAGGTTTTTCCAATTTTTTTTATTTTTGCCACCAGTAAAGTGCACGCTCGACCAGATCAAATGTTATTCCGGCAATCAGTGCCTTGCCAGGATCTTCATGTGTGACGGCATGTACGACTGCGCAGACGGCTCCGACGAGAGAAAATGCGGTGAGAAAAAGTGCAACCAATAATTGTTTGCTCTGAAATCGTTCATAACTTTTTATAGTTTTTTTTATTAGTTAAATGAAAAATAATTGATTTGAAATTAATTTTTAAAATTTATTAAAATAAAATTTAAATAAATATTTTTGTTGGTGAAATGTTAGTGTTGGACAGCTCAACTTGTGTCCGCAGTGTCAGATGAGGGCATGATCTACAGAGGTAGGAAGGGCTTTCGTCTCTGTGGCCACAACATCAGGAAACCGATCCTCAATCAGCTGTGCCATTACCGAGGAGAAGGGTGCAGCTATTCAGTCCTTTTCCTAAACCTTTTGTTGTTTTTTTCCTCTTTTTCGAAAGTTTTTGTGTCTTAAAAGTATTATTCCGACTTGAAAAAGTTGTCTCATTGGTTCTTAAAACATTGGAAAGTGTGAGTTTTTATTTTTTTCAGTTTTATTTTTTTAAAGATATGTTTTCGGTTTCAGAGATTTTTTATGAAATTAATATAAATTGTAATTCCATGCAAAAAAACTGACAAACAAAATTAAAGCTGACCTGGAAAAAACGAAGAAAACAAAAAATACAAGAAAAAAACAAATGAAAAAATAAAAATTAATATAGAAAAATCCAATGAAAATGATAAATGAATCTTAACAAAATTTGCAAAACTGGCAGGGGTGTGGAGCAGTGGGTCACAAAATGGACTCTCCACAACAAAGAGGCCATGGTCTTGAGGAAAAACTCCACAAGCAACTCCATCATGGACCTCTTCGAATTGAAGTTGTCTCTTGTTTTGCTAGAATTCTGTTTCCATTTTTCCAATTTTTAAAATATTATTTTTTATCATTATTGTTCTAATAATGTTTATTTATAAAAAATATTTTAATTATTATTTTTTTGTTTGGATATTTTTGAAACGTTTTATCAATTAATTTTTTCATAACTTCAGTTAACTCCTTCCCTCTCAAGCTAACTTAGATTAGAGTGGATTAGATTGGATTGGAATGGATTTAAATAGACTGGATTGGATTGGATTGAAATAGACTGGATTGGATTGGATTGAAATAGATTGGATTGGATTGGATTGAAATAGACTGGATTGGATTGGATTGAAATAGACTGGATTGGATTGGATTGAAATAGACTGGATTGGATTGGATTAGATGTGATCAGACTGAAATCATGATGATTGGGTCATCCAAATTTATTTTTCTACAGAATGTGC
Source organism: Branchellion lobata (assembly GCA_947562095.1). Lineage (NCBI taxonomy): Eukaryota > Metazoa > Annelida > Clitellata > Hirudinida > Piscicolidae > Branchellion > Branchellion lobata. Next base: position 7,510,514 of record OX387260.1, read on the forward strand.
AGGGTGCGTGAGATAATATACAAATGCAGGGAATGGAGTGATTCAATCATATCGCGTAATTTCAATCACAATTCTTCATTTCAATCACAAATGGATATTCATGTTTCAGTTGAGGTTTTGTTTTCAAAATTAACTGAGGTATGAGACGGTTCATACTTCATTCATATTTTGAATATTCAAACCCCCCCAGCCTCCATCCCTTACTGTGGTTACAGGGCGTCCCATTACGACCAAAAAGGCGCCTACGTCATCAACGGGAAGGTCGCCAACACCACTCAATGGCCCTGGGTGGCCAAGTTGATGACAAAGGTCAGAGCAGATGGACCGATATACGGTGAGAGGGGCTTTACTGAGGAAGAAGTGATTATCGGAAAGAATAGGTCAAACCCCAGAAGAAACATGTCACTGTTCGACAAGGAGTACTTCACGTATTGTACTGCCTCTCTCGTTGGCTTCCGTTGGGTGCTGTCGTCTGCCCGCTGTCTGAAGTAATAATATGAAGAAGAACATGAATTTGACTTTATAACTTGAATAACAAAAATAACCTTTTTCTTATCCAACCACCTTCAAACCCCTCCGACCCCTTCCAACCCCCTTCAACCACTTTCAACCAACTCCGACCACTTCCAACCACCTCCAACCACCTCCAACCACCTCCAACCACCTTCAACCACATCCAACCACTTCCAACCACCTCCAACCACCTCCAACCACCTCCAACCACCTCCAACCCCTTCCAATCACCTCCAACCACCTCCAACCACCTCCAACCACCTCCAACCACCTCCAACCACTTTCAACCACCTCCAATCACCTTCAACCACTTCCAACCACCTCCAACCACCTCCAACCACCTCCAACCACCTCCAACCACCTCCAACCACCTCCAAACACCTCCAACCCCCTCCAACCACCTCCAACCACCTCCAACCACCTCCAACCACCTCCAACCACCTCCAACCACCTCCAAACACCTCCAACCACTACCAACCACCTCCAACCACCTCCAATCACTTCCAACCACCTCCAACCACTTCCAACCACCTCCAACCACCTCCAACCACCTCCAACCACCTCCAACCACCTTCAACCACTTCCAACCACTTCCAACCACCTCCAACCACCTCCAACCACTTCTAACCACCTCCAACAACCTCCAACCACCACCAACCACCTCCAACCACCTCCAACCACCTCCAACCACTTCCAACCACCTCCAACCACCTCCAACCATTTCCAACCACTTCCAACCACTTCCAACCACCTCCAACCACTTCCAACCACTTCCAACCACTTCCAACCACTTCCAACCACCTCCAACCACTCTCCAGCTTATACGACAACCAGACCGACAAGCAGCCGTGGCAGTACCGAGTGGTTTTGATGGGAGATACGGAGTCCAGAGCCGTTGAGAAGGTGTTCCACGTGAGGAAG
>OX387260.1:7514447-7549447 GCA_947562095.1 Branchellion lobata
TTATTATTATTATTATTATTTATATTATTATTATTATTATTATTATTATTATTATTATTATTATTATTATTATTTTTATTATTATTATTATTATTATTATTATTATTATTATTATTATTATTATTATTATTATTATTATTATTATTATTATTATTATTGTTATTATTATTATTATTATTATTATTATTATTATTATTATTATTATTATTATTATTATTATTATTATTATTATTATTATTATTATTATTATTATTATTATTATTATTATTATTATTATTATTATTATTATTATTATTATTATTATTATTATTATTATTATTATTATTATTATTATTATTATTATTATCATTATTATCATTATAATATTCATTATTATTATTATTATTTTTTGTTGTTGTTGTTGTTACCATGCCTCTTCAGAGTGCAGGGGCATTGCATGCGGGGGGGTGTGCAAAAAATTTCACGTCAGGTGCGATGGAGTCAGGGACTGCCCTGAAGGAGAAGACGAAATGCTTTGTGGTCAGTCGTTTGCTGCCAAGCTGTTCCCTCATTTTTATTATTTTTATTATTTCCATTATTCTTCTTCTTCTCATTATTTTTATTATTTCAATTTTCTTTTTCAATTTTTTAAATTTTTTTCTTCTTATTATTATTAATATTACTGTTTTTTCATACTTATTCATTGTTATTATTGTTTTTATTAGAATTATTGATACAAAAATAAATAAAGAAAATAATTATAATTTTGATCTTATTTATATTATTCTTTTTTTTCTATTAATTTTATTATCTTCACCTTGGCAAGAGTGCCAGTGGAACCAGTTCCAGTGCGAGGACGAGAGTTGTGTGGATTTCGCAGTGGTGTGTGACGGCACCAAGGACTGCCCACGTGGATTCGATGAACTTCCCGGCAATTGTGGTCAGCTGTGTCCTTCTGGAACTTTATTTGTTGTGGTTGACCTACTTTTGGAACTGTATCCGTTGTGGTTGACCTACTTTTGGAACTGTATCCGTTGTGGTTGACCTACTTTTGGAACTGTATCCGTTGTGGTTGACCTACCTTTGGAACTATATCCGTTGTGGTTGACCTACCTTTGGAACTGTATCCATTGTGGTTGACCTACTTTTGGAACTGTATCCGTTGTGGTTGACCTACTTTTGAAACTGTATCAGTTGTGGTTGACCTACTTTGGAACTGTATCTGTGTGGTTGACCTACTTTTGGGATGTATCTGTTGTGGTTGACCTACTTTTGGAAATGTGTTTTTTCTTAGTTTTTATATATTTTGTATATTATTTTTATCTACTCATCCACCCATCCACTCATCCACTCATCCACCCATCCACTCATCCACTTTCCCACCCACCCACCCATCCACCCATCCACTTACTCACCCATTCATTCACCCACCCATCCACTTACTCACTCATCCACCCATCCACCCACCTACCCATTCGACCACCCACCCATCCACTAACCCACTCATCCATCTACTCACCCACCCACCCAATTCCAGTCAAATGCGATTCTGGGTGGTTGAAGTGCTTGAGGCAGAACAGGTGTGTGGAGGAGTGGCAGAGGTGTGACGGAGTTGAGGATTGTGGTGATGGCAGCGACGAAGCTCATTGCTGTGGGCTCTCAGTTTATTTAATTAGCCAATCTCACCTCTATAACTTCTCTACTTTCATTTCGTAAATCCCTTAAAACTTCGTTGTTCAAACAGTTCGTAGCAGAACGCTCTTGAGCAGTGTAGAATCAGCGCTAAATAAATGATTTATTCAGATTAGATTTAATAAAAAATTCATTTTGAACGCTTATAACGTTTTATTTTTGTTTTTATCGTCAGTAAAACATTTTTCTTTCCTTTTTCACCCTTCTTTTCCTTCATTATCTTTCCTTATTATTATTTTTTCTTTTCCTCCTTCTTCTTATTCAGTTTCAACGAGAAACAAGGTGGTGAGGATCACTTACGCAAACTCAGAAAATTTTGTTTTGTGTGCTGACAACGTCTCCAATCATTTCCTCCAGCTCCTCTGCTACCAACTCACAGGGGGGTCTGCAAAATTCTTTTTTATTTTTTTTCTCAATTTTTTATTTTTTTTTACAATTTCTTTTTTTTTAGTTTTCGGGGTTTTATCACAATTTTTTATCACAATTTTAATATTTCTTCAGAGTTTAAAAAATTCCCATACACTTTCATTGATTGTACAATTTTTATAGCGCACAGTGGCATGTAAGGTTGCCTCAGAGGCGCTCAGGTCAATTGAGTGAGAGAAAGGCGTGTTGGTTAATTGGTTGAGTGATTGAAAATATTCATTATTGGAACAATTATTAATACTCATTAGTTAACCAATTAATAGAAACTTGTAGTGAAGTAACTAGGACACTAAATTCTTCTTATAATCAGGAACATTCCTTCATCTCCCCACAGGAACGTGGTGGAGGAGACACTGGGGTCGATGAAGTCGAAGGACAAGAGCCTGGTCCTTGAGCACTTCGCTCCCTACTCCCCCCTCCTCAAACTCCTCCGACCAAAGTCTCCTCAATCATTTATTGAACAAATAAACAAATAAATGAATAAATAATTAAAAATAAAAATAAACATTAATTAATTAATCAAATAATTAATCAATTGAAAAAGAGAAAAAATAAAAAAACTGTTAATTATCAATTATATGGGTAAGAGGAATACGCAATAAAATGATGAAACAAGACTGACATGAAACAACACAACAAGACATGAAACAACACAACAAGACATGAAACAAAACAACAAGACATGAAACAACACAACAAGACATGAAACAACACAACAAGACATGAAACAACACAACAGAATAATAAACAAAAACAACACAATAACATGGACACTCCGTCACATCACCTCCTGCACAACCACCGACCGACAGAGTGTGTGCTACGAGGCGGAGGGTGGAACTCTCCTGTGCAAGCTCAGGTAGCCACAACATTACCCTCTTGGTCTTTACCAATTCAATGTATTATTGCTATTACTATTACTATTATTATTATTTTTATTTTTTTATTATTTATTTTTATTTTTTAAATTCTTTTAATTAATTTATTTTTATTATTATTTATCTTATTATAATTCCAAAATCATGAACTACAGTATTATATTACTCCAACTGACTCCTCCAACCCCTCCAGAGTGCGGCATAAGAGCTCACAAATACAACTCTAAAAACCCATACATCATCAACGGGAAGATTTCAAAACTAGGTCAATGGCCATGGGTGGCCTATATATGGTTCAAGTTCAACGGAAGTAGGCCAACTTACTGCACTGCTTCCATAATCAGCTCCCGCTGGCTCTTCTCCCTTGCAGACTGTCTGAGGTGTTGTTGTTGTTTTTAATGTTAGTATAATTATTGTTGTTATTATTATTTTTGTTATTATTATTATTGTTGCGTTGTTATTTTTATTATTATTCTCAACATTCTTTTTATTATTTTTTCATTTTTATTTTTGTTGATATTTTGTGTTTTTTATGTTGCATTGTATCTTTGTTGTTGGTGGGCAGATGACACACAAACACAAAGCCCTTCCTACAACACAAACCCTACTACAAATCATAACTCATCTGCAACTTTTTGTAATCCATCCACTCATCCATCCATCCATCCAATCACCCATACAACAAATCATAACTCATCTGCAACTTTTTGTAATCCATCCACCCATCCATCCATCCATCCAATCACCCATCCATCCATTCATCTATCCATCCATCCATCCATACATCTATGCAACAATGCATCCATGCATCCATCCAAGTATTAATCCATTCGTGCCTCCATGCATCCATTCATCCATCTATGTATCCCTGCATTCATGCCTCCATGCATCCATGCATTCATGCTTCCATGCATGCATTCATGCATCACAGACACAGAGGGGGTGACACGGTACAGGGGGGAAGCAGGGTGGCGGTTGGAGTTTTGGACGTGAAGAAGAAGAGAAGGCTTGAGTGGAAGAAGGTGGTGAGGGTTATGAGCTTGGAGAAGATACACGCAAGCTCATCAATTGAGCTCATCTTCTTCGAGCTCACAGAGCCGCTTGAGTTCAACGACTTCGTGAGACTTTGCCCGCATGAGGCCTTTGATTCAGAGTTGTCGACACTTTTGTGTGTGATACATTGCACATTCTCACCAACGCCACCACCAATCCCATAACGCCACCACCAATCCCACAAGGCCACCATCAATCCCACAACGCCACCACCAATCCCACAACGCCACCACCAATCCCACAATGCCACCACCAACGCCACAACGCCACCACTAATCCCACAACGCCACCACCAATCCCACAACGCCACCATCAATCCCACAACTCCACAACGCCACCACCACACGCAGGTCCGCCCCATTTGCATAGCTGACAAGATGGACTTCATACGACTCCATACGGCTTTCGACCTGTGTGTTGTGGCGAGTTATGGCACAGTCACGAACCCCAACATGAAGGGAGACAGAAACTATCGTCTCATACATGGAAAAGTCGTCCGCAGGAAATGCACGTGGAACAATGGCAGGAAAACCTGTGTTGAAAAACTTTTCGTTGAGTTTCATACCTTGATCACTCAGGTTAGTTGCACACACACACACACACACACACACACACACACACACACACACACACACACACACACACACACACACACACACACACACACACACACACACACACACACACACACACACACACACACACACACACACAAACACACAAACACACACACACACACACACACACACACAGAGCGATATAGGAGCTCCTCTGATGTGCAGGAAATACAACGGGGTGTGGGTGCAGGTGGGTATGGTCGTGAGGGGGGATGGTGATGGTGATGGCGTTGTTGGTGATGACGAGGCTACCTATGAAGAACTTGTACCTTATCATGACACCATCATCTCTGTTATTGGTAGCCTGTGGATGAATTAATTAATAAATAAAAGAATGAATGAATGGATGAATTAATTAATTAATAAAAGAATGAATGAATGGATGAATTAATTAATTAATTAAAAAATGAATGGATGAATGAATCAATTAATTAATAAAAAAATGAATGAATGGATGGATGAATTTTGCTTTTTTTTATAGCGCACAATTTGCAAACTAGGTTGTCTCAAGCGCTTATTTAATTTTTTTGTTTTCGTCCAAACACCACACCACCTGCCAACACCAACCATCACACCACCTGCCAACACCAACCACCACACCACCTGCCAACACCAACCACCACACCACCTGCCAACACCAACCACCACACCACCTGCCAACACCAACCACCACACCACCTGCCAACACCAACCATCACACCACCTGCCAACACCAACCACCACACCACCTGCCAACACCAACCACCACACCACCTGCCAACACCAACCACCACACCACCTGCCAACACCAACCATCACACCACCTGCCAACATCAACCACCACACAACCTGCCAACACCAACCACCACACCACCTGCCAACACCAACCACCACACCACCTGCCAACACCAACCATCACACCACCTGCCAACACCAACCACCACACCACCTGCCAACACCAACCACCACACCACCTGCCAACACCAACCACCACACCACCTGCCAACACCAACCACCACACAACCTGCCAACACCAACCATCACACCACCTGCCAACACCAACCACCACACCACCTGCCAACACCAACCACCACACCACCTGCCAACACCAACCACCACACCATCTGCCACAGCCTGTGAGGGCTTCTACTGTGATGGCGTGTGCAAGAGAGGGGTCTTGTGCAACGGCGTGAAGGACTGCTCTGGATGGGAGGACGAACGCTGTGGTGCCTTTTTTTCTATTCATTATTCTCCTCATTGTCATTATCACTTCTTTTATTATTAGTATTTATTGTTTATGTTTTCATTTTCATTTTTATTATTCCCGCTTGTATCTTTACCATTATCATCATTACTAACCTTTAATTTTTGTTTTTTCTATTTATTATCGTTTATTATTATTTTTATTTGGTATCATTATTTCATTTTTTTTGTTAATTTATTTTATTATTATTATTATTATTATTTTTATTATTATTATTATTATTATTATTTTTATTTTTATTATTATTATTATTATTATTATTATTATTTTTATTATTATTATTATTATTATTATTTTTATTTTTATTATTATTATTATTATTATTATTATTATTATTATTATTATTATTATTATTATTATTATTATTATTATTATTATTATTATTATTATTATTATTCTTATTATTATTATTCTTATTATTATTATTATTATTATTATTATTATTATTATTATTATTATTATTATTATTATTATTATTATTATTATTATTATTATTATTATTATTATTATTATTATTATTATTCTCATTATTATTCTTATTATTATTATTATTATTATTATTATTATTATTATTATTATTATTATTATTATTTATATTATTATTATTATTATTATTATTATTAATATTATTATTATTATTATTATTATTATTATTATTATTATTATTATTATTATTATTATTATTATTATTATTATTATTATTATTATTATTAGTAGTAGTATCATTATTATTATTATTATTAATATTATTATTATTATTATTATTATTATTATTATTATTATTATTGTTATTATTATTATTATTATTATTATTATTATTATTATTATTATTATTATTATTATTATTATTATTATTATTATTATTATTATTATTATTATTATTATTATTATTATTATTATTATTTATATTATTATTATTATTATTATTATTATTATTATTATTATTATTATTATTATTATTATTATTATTATTATTATTATTACTATTATTATTATTATTATTATTATTATTTTTATTATTATTATTATTATTATTATTATTATTATTATTATTATTATTATTATTATTATTATTATTATTATTATTATTATTATTATTATTATTATTATTATTATTATTATTATTATTATTATTATTATTATTATTATTATTATTATTATTATTATTATTATTATTATTATTATTATTATTATTATTATTATTATTATTATTATTATTATTATTATTATCATTATTATTATTATTATTATTATTAATAAATTGATCAATAACTTAACTAATTTTTCAAATGTGATTTCATTATAATCTTCTTGTTACATTAATTCTTGTTCCTCCTTCTCTAGCGCCTCCCAAGGTCTGTCTTCCCGGCCAATACAGGTGTAACACGGCTGAATGCATTGCTGACGAGTGGATGTGTGACGGTGTGAAAGACTGTGTCACCGGAGACGACGAAACACATTCCAAGTGTCAGTGCAAACACTTTTTTAAAATTTTTTGAAATTTTTATAAAAAAACTTTGAAAATGAAGTCAAATTTTCAAATTATTCAAAATTAGTTTCATTTTCCACAATATTGTTGTTGTAAATATTGAAATAAAACATAGAATAAAATCGTTGAAAATAAAATATTAAATTAATTTTTATTATAATTTCTAAAATCAAAAATAAAAATTTGTAATGATATAATTAATTAATTAATTAATTAATTAATTATAAATCTGATTATTAGATCTATCAACAAGGTAACAACTTAACTACCAACGTCGCCATGAATTGTGTTTGAAAGTATACGAATTTAGTTCACTTTTAATCATTATCACCACAACGACTACCGCCACAACCATAATTAACAATTACAGCCACAACCACCACAACCACCACCACCACCATCACAGCCACCACCACCACCACCACCATCACAGCCACCACCACCACCACCACTACTAACACCACCATCATAGCCACCACCACCACCACCACCACTACCACCACCATCACAGCCACCACCACCACCACCACTACCACCACCATCACAGCCACCACCACCACCACCACCACCACCACCACTACCACTACTACCAACACCACCACCATCACAGCCACCACCACCACCACCACTACCTCTACTACTACCACCACCACCACCACAGGCGCCTGCCCCATAAAGAACCACATGCGCTGCGCTTCCTCAGGCCACTGCTTCGCTCGCAGCCGCTGGTGCGACTTGGAGCAGAACTGTCCCCACGCCACTGACGAAAACCTTTGCTGTCAGCTGCTGCTCTTATTATTCAATTATGGCATAATTATATTATTATTGATTGTGTAATTATGACATAATTATGTTATTATTGATTGTTTAACTATGACGTAATTATGTTATTATTACTTGTTTGATTATTTATATATTTTCTTTCCAATAATATTTTAAACCACATTAATATTGTTAACATTGTATTGTTATTCTTAACAACGGGGGCACACACCACAGGGTCCATAGATGGTGACTTGCTGAAGGTGACCTTCAAAGGGGTCAGTGGGTACGTTCTTTGTGCTGATCACGTGCCTGTGGACTTCCTCGAAACCATCTGTGCTTCCACCGGATGGGGGTGTTTATGTGTTGTTGTTGTTGTTGTAGATGTTGTTGTTGTTGTAGGTGTTGTTGTTTTTGTTGTTGTTGTAGATGTTGTTGTTGTTGTAGATGTTGTTGTTGTTGTTGTAGATTTTGTTGTTGTTGTTGTAGTTGTTGTTGTTTTTGTTGTTGTAGATGTTGTTGTTGTAGATGATTGGTTGCATAACTGAGTGATTAATCCAATGAGTTGATTGGTTGCGTAATTGAGTGATTGATCCAATGAGTTGATTGGTTGCATAATTGAGTGATTGATCCAATGAGTTGATTGGTTGATAATTGATTGATCCAATGAGTTGATTGGTTGCATAACTGAGTGATTGATCCAATGAGTTGATTGGTTGCATAACTGAGTGATTGATCTAATGAACTGATTGGTTGCATAATTGATTGATCCAATGAGTTGATTGGTTGCATAATTGAGTGATTGATCCAATGAGTTGATTCGTTTGCATAATTGATTGATCCAATGAACTGATTGGTTGCATAATTCATTGATTGATCCAATGAGTTGATCACTTGAGTCCCATGATGCAGAGGCTATTTGAACCACCACGCCACGTCCATGTTGCCAAACGAGGCATACGTGGTGCTGAGGAGACCTGGAAACCTTCAAATAGGCTCCAAAAACGAGTGAATTCCTATAACATTTATTCTGTAGCATTTATTCTGTAGAATTGATTCTGTAGAATTGATTCTGTAGAATTCATTCTGCAGAATTGATTCTGTAGAATTGATTCTGTAGAACTGATTCTGTAGAATTGATTCTGTAGAATTGATTCTGTAGAATTGATTCTGTAGAATTGATTCTGTAGAATTGATTCTGTAGAATTGATTCTGTAGAATTGATTCTGTAGAATTGATTCTGTAGAATTGATTCTGTAGAATTGATTCTGTAGAATTGATTCTGTAGAATTGATTCTGTAGAATTGATTCTGTAGAATTGATTCTGTAGAAATGATTCTGTAGAATTGATTCTGTAGAATTGATTCTGTAGAAATGATTCTGTAGAATTGATTTTTTAGAAATGATTCTGTAGAATTGATTCTGTAGAATTGATTTTTTAGAAATGATTCTGTAGAATTGATTCTGTAGAATTGATTTTGTAGAATTAATTCTGTAGAATTGATTCTGTAGAATTGATTCTGTAGAATTGATTCTGTAGAATTGATTCTGTAGAATTGATTCTGTAGAATTGATTCTGTAGAATTGATTCTGTAGAATTGATTCTGTAGAATTGATTCTGTAGAATTGATTCTGTAGAATTGATTCTGTAGAATTGATTCTGTAGAATTGATTCTGTAGAATTGATTCTGTAGAATTGATTCTGTAGAATTGATTCTGTAGAATTGATTCTGTAGAAATGATTCTGTAGAATTGATTCTGTAGAATTGATTCTGTAGAAATGATTCTGTAGAATTGATTTTTTAGAAATGATTCTGTAGAATTGATTCTGTAGAATTGATTTTTTAGAAATGATTCTGTAGAATTGATTCTGTAGAATTGATTCTGTAGAATTGATTCTGTAGAATTGATTCTGTAGAATTGATTCTGTAGAATTGATTCTGTAGAATTGATTCTGTAGAATTGATTCTGTAGAATTGATTCTGTAGAATTGATTCTGTAGAATTGATTCTGTAGAATTGATTCTGTAGAATTGATTCTGTGGAATTGATTCTGTAGAATTGATTCTGTAGAATTGATTCTGTAGAATTGATTCTGTAGAATTGATTCTGTAGAATTGATTCTGTAGAATTGATTCTGTAGAATTGATTCTGTAGAATTGATTCTGTAGAATTGATTCTGTAGAATTGATTCTGTAGAATTGATTCTGTAGAATTGATTCTGTAGAATTGATTCTGTAGAATTGTTTCTGTAGAATTGATTCTGTAGAATTGATTCTGTAGAATTGATTCTGTAGAATTGATTCTGTAGAATTGATTCTGTAAAATTCATTCTGTAGAATTCATTCTGTAGAATTGATTCTGTAGAATTGATTCTGTAGAATTGATTCTGTAGAATTGATTCTGTAGAATTCATAGAAGACAACCTCCCACCAGCAAGTGCACCAGCAACAAGAAACTGACGATGGCTTGCTTTTCCCCTCGTGCTTTTTTTGTTTTTTTTTATCATTTAATTATTTTCAAATCATATTTTATTCATTTAATTATTATAATCAAGTTTTAATATTTCTATTATTTTTTTTTTAATTTCATCAATATTTCAATTATTCTCTTTATTTTTTTATTTTTATTTTATTGATATTTCAATTATCTTTTTCTTTTTTTTATTCATTTTCATTTTTAATTTTATTAATATCTCAATGAACTTTATTTTATTATTTTACTTCTTTTATTTCCATTGATTTCATTTTTATAATATTATTTTCATTGGTGTTCATTAGTTTTACTAAAACTAATAATAATAATAATTATTATTATAATCATTATTATTACTACTAGTTGTAGTAGTAGAAGTGTTATTATTTTTATAATTTTTATTATTAAAATTTTTTTTTCAATTTATTATGCCACAGTTTGCGGCCAAAGAAGAGCCGCTTTCGAGCTTCAGAGCGGTCATTTCCGGGAGGGAACCCGCTCGAAACAAGGTCAGTGGCCCTGGATAGCCTTCTTAAGGAGGGTTCAAGTCTTCAAAAGTGGGTCAGCTCCCGATAAAAGTAGGTCAACTTATTGCACTGCCTCCATCGTCAGCTCTCGCTGGGTACTCTCTGCTGCGCACTGTCTGAGGTGCTGTTGTTGCTGTTGTTGTTATTGCTGTTGTTGTTGTTTTTGTTGTTGTTTATGTTATTGTTTTGTCGTTGTTGCTGTTGTCCCCCTCCCCCCTCCCACCAAAGTTTTGAGTTTAATTTCAAGTTCTTCACACTCCCAAAGAACATACACTCCAATTTCAAATGTCATCTTTTTCCTGTTTGCAAGGTTTGAATCTGAAATGTCATCTATTTCCGCTTTCGAAGGTTTCCCGACGAAGAGGAAGACGCGGTAGAAACAGACGCAAGAAGTTACAGTGTGGTGGTTGGAAGAGTGGACTTCAAGGAAAGAGTGAAGAGGGGGAGAGTGGTAGACTGGGAGTGGTGGTGGAAGGGAGTGGCAGAGGTGGCGTGTTTGAAACAGCGCAAAGACCGCCTCAACGACCTGTGTCTCTTCAAGCTCAAAGAGGACCTGGACCCAATGGTAACTCAGTTAAAGAACACATGCCATGCTTAGCCAATCAATGAAGCAGCCAATGGTTAGGTTGAATTATCAGTCAATTGAACAATTAATTAAATGGTTGAGTCATCAGTCAATTAAACAACTCACAATTAATTCTTTTTTTCACTTAAATTTTCGATTAATTTCTCAGTTGAACCCGATTTGTTTGGCGAAGAAATCACCATTCCAGCACGAGCTTTCAACACACAACTTGTGTGTTTCCATTCAAATTGCCATCACAAAAGTCTCCGAAAACAGAGAAGAAGTCATAAGGTTGAATCGTTCGATCTTGCGTCCTGTTTTGTTCTCTTTTCAGAGCCCTTGCGACAGTTTTTTTGTTGTCATTCTTCAATTTTGTTTCTCAAGTTGCTTGCCTGAGTCAGCTCTGACCTTGAAAGCTTTTCAACTTGAGTACTTAGTCAAGTTCTTACTTAGTACTTTTCGTCTTAAGTCCTTCGTGACATGAAGTTTGTGTTAATTTCAAATTGTTTATTCGAGTCTTCGTCAACTTCCGGGACATTCTCTCTGAGTGTCGATGCAGTTGTTCGTTCAGTTATTCACTAAAAACAAAACAGTGAGAATTTCCTGAGGCACAGAAAAACAAAAATCCAGGAGCAAAATGATTGTGGATTCGATAACGATTTACAAAGAGCTCAAAAGCTTTGTTCCCGTTCCTTCCCGCTCTACCCAAGCACCAGTGTCCGCATGACCTTTTAATGTTTTTTTAATTCAAAAAGAAGTATATTGCTTTTTTTTTTTTTTGTAATCAAAAAAATTTAATTAATTTTAAATTAACTAAATAAATAAAACTTTCAAAATTTATTTGAAAAATTTTCGAAAATATTTTTTATTATTTAAAAAAAAAGGTAAAAAAAACTTGGTTGTGTAATGAATCAATCTAGCAGGTGGTATCATGTCAAAATATGAATTATTTAACATATTTAATCATGAAATGAAATATTATGACGTAACACGACCTAGTACAAACACAATTAACCATAATAAAACTCATATTGAATTATATTATTTTGTTTTATATTATATTATATTGTATTGTATTATATTATATTAAATTATATTATATTGTATTGTATTATATTATATTATATTATATTATATTATATTATATTATATTATATTATATTATATTATATTATATTATATTATATTATATTATATTATATTATATTATATTATATTATATTATATTATATTATATTATATTATATTATATTATATTATATTATATTATATTATATTATATTATATTATATTATATTATATTATATTATATTATATTATATTATATTATATTATATTATATTATATTATATTATATTATATTATATTATATTATATTATATTATATTATATTATATTATATTATATTATATTATATTATATTATATTATATTATATTATATTATTTTATATTATATTATATTATATTATATTATATTATATTATATTATATTATATTATATTATATTATATTATATTATATTATATTATATTATATTATATTATATTATATTATATTATATTATATTATATTATATTATATTATATTATATTATATTATATTATATTATATTATATTATATTATATTATATTATATTATATTATATTATATTATATTATATTATATTATATTATATTATATTATATTATATTATATTATATTATATTATATTATATTATATTATATTATATTATATTATATTATATTATATTATATTATATTATATTATATTATATTATATTATATTATATTATATTATATTATATTATATTATATTATATTATATTATATTATGTTATATTATATCATATCATATTGTAAAATATTATATTATGAGACATGGCTACCACAACGACAGAGTGACAAGCGGAAAGGAACAGGGGCGGTGTTGGCGTGCAGGAGGAACAATGGCTTTTGGGAGCAAGTGGCTGTTGGCAGCGTCGAGGACAACTTCCAGAAGGTACCACCACTGCCACTGCCACTGCCACTGCCACTGCCACCGCCGCCGCCATCACCACCACCACCACCACCACCACCACCACTCCCACCACCACCACCACCACTCCCACCACCACCACCACCTCTCCCACCACCACCACCACCTCTCCCACCACCACCACCACCACTCCCACCACCACCACCACCTCTCCCACCACCACCACCACCTCTCCCACCACCACCACCACCACTTCCACCACCACTCCCACCACCACCACCACCACCACTCCCATCACCACCACCACCACCCCCACAGGAAGCTCCTCCATTCCAGAGAGAAGTTTTTACCAAGATAACCCACTTCTCCTACTTCATCCAGTCAATCATTGGTCTTTCTCGTTTACTTTTATTATTATTATTATTAATCTTTTTTTTCTAATTGTTATTTATTTTCATTATAATAAATTATATCATAACAACCATCAACGATGCACCATCACCACCACCACCACTACCACCACCATCACCACCACCACCACCACAACCACCACCACCATCACCACCACCACCACCACCACTACCCTTACCACCACCACCACCACCACCACCACCAACGATGCAGCACCACCACTACCACCACAACCATCAACACCATCACCAGACTGCAAGGGCTTCATGTGCAATGGAGAGTGCAGGGAGGCAGAACTGAGGTGCGACGGAGTGAGGGACTGCCGCAATGGCGAGGATGAGACCAACTGCCGTCAGTCCTCTCTTAATCTTCTCATCTTATATACCTCTTGATTTCATCTTCTCATCTTTTATCCCTCTTAATCTAATCATCTCACCGTATATCCCTCTTAATCTAATCTTCTCATCTCATATCCCTTTTAATCTAATCATCTCACCGTATGTCCCTCTTACTCTAATCTTTTCATCTTATATCCCTCTTGATCTTATCTTCTCATCTCATATCAATCTCATAATCTTTGAATCTCATAATCTCTTAATCATTTCATCTCTCAATCTCATAATCTCTTAATCATCTCATTTCTTAATCTCATAATATCTGAATCTCATAATCTCATAATCTCTTAATCTCTTAATTTTTTAGTCTCTCAATCTCATACTCTTTTAATCATCTCTTAATCTCATAATCTTTTGATCTCATAATATCATAATATCATAATCTCATAATCTCTTAATCTCATAATCTCTTAATCTCATAATCTCATAATCTCTCAATCTCATCATCTCATAATCTCATAATCTCTCAATCTCATAATCTCATAATCTCTTAATCTCATAATCTTAATCTTTCCAGCCTGTCGTGATAAGCAGTACAAGTGTAAAAATGGTCCATGTATTCCTGATGAATGGATGTGCGATGGGAACAATGATTGTGTCGATGGAGACGATGAAACACACCCCAACTGTAGTTCGTGGTGGTTCATGGTGGTTCATGGTGGTTTGTGGTGGTTTATGGTGGTTTGTGGTGGTTCATGGTGGTTCGTGGTGGTTTGTGGGGGTTTTTGGTGGTTTTTGGTGGTTTTTGGTGGTTTTGGTGGTTTGTGGCGGTTTGCTGTTCATGGTTTTGTTAGTTTTGGTTCGTGGTTCGTGATGTGTTTTGATTCATGAGAACAAGCAGTTTATTCCATTATATCAAACCCATAACTATTCTCACGAAATTCAAGCTCATTCCATATTAATTTGTCAGCACCCAAGCTGATAGCCCGATTGAATTCACCTCCACTAAAAGATTGATATTCAAATTAATTCGTCCATTCAATGACCCATTAAACATAATGACCCCATTAAACATAATGACCCCATTAAACATAATGACCCCATTAAACATAATGACCCCATTAAACATAATGGCCCCATTAAACATAATGACCCCATTAAACATAATGACCCCATTAAACATAATGACCCCATTAAAAATAATGGCCCCATTAAACATAATGACCCCATTAAGCATAATGACCCAATTAAACATAATGACCCAATTAAAAATAATAACCCAATTAAAAGTAAAAACCCAATTAAAAATAAGGATTCAATTACAAATAATGACCCAATTAAACATAATAGCCCAATTAAGCATAATGATTCAATTAAATGTAATGACCAAATTAAACATAATAGCCCAATTAAACACAATGGTCCAATTAAACATAATAACCCAATTAAACATAATGACCAAATTAAAAATAATAACCCAATTAAAAATAATGACCCAATTAAACATAATGACCCAATCAAGCATAAGAACCCAATTAAGCATAATGACCCAATTAAATGTAATGATCCAATTAAGGGTAATGACGCAATTAAATATAATGACCCAATTAACTCCAGCTTTAGTGAGTTGTAGCTGGCGTGAGTTCAAATGCCTCAGGAGGCCAAAATGTTTTCAGAAGGCAGTCAGGTGTGACGGTGTCATCAGCTGTCCTGACGCCTCCGATGAAACCATGTGTCGTAAGTGGTGGTTGTGGCCATGGTAGCTGCAGTGGATTTGTGACTTTGGTAATGACGTGATGGTGTCTGTAGTGGTATGGTGGAGATAGTGTTGTGCTGTAGTATGGTGTGTAGTTCTTTGTGGTTGTGGCTGTGGTTTGGTGGCTGTGGTCTGGTGGCTTTGTGGCTGTGGTCTGGTGGCTTTGGGGTTGTGGTCTAGTGGCTTTGTGGCTGTGGTCTGGTGGCTTTGTGGCTGTGGTCTGGTGGCTTTGTGGCTGTGGTCTGGTGGCTTTGGGGTTGTGGTCTAGTGGCTTTGTGGCTGTGGTCTGGTGGCTTTGTGGCTGTAGTCTAGTGGCTTTGTGGCTGTGGTCGTGGTGGTCACGATAGGAAGCATTCAATAGGAATGTGATGGTCGTTAATAATCAATGGTAAACTTAGCATGAATTGAAATATTTGGAATAATAAAAAACTAATAAGCCTTCCATAACCAACAATTACACGGTTGATACTCCAACCAAACCCTCGTCAGAACCATCATCGCCAGACCATCACCACCACAACCACCATCGCCAGACCATCACCGCCACAACCACCATCGCCAGACCATCACCGCCACAACCACCATCGCCAGACCATCACCGCCACAACCACCATCGCCAGACCATCACCGCCACAACCACCATCGCCAGACCATCACCGCCACAACCACCATCGCCAGACCATCACCGCCACAACCACCATCGCCAGACCATCACCGCCACAACCACCATCGCCACCACCACAATCATCACCAACACCACAACAACCACCACCACCGACACAATCATCACCACCAAAGCCACAACGACCACATTGACAACAGCCACCACCGCCACCAACACCACCCACAGTGACCACACAATACGACTTCGTCACCCTCACATACAAGGGTCACAGTGGAATTTTTGTGTGTGCCGACAATGGAATCAATGTCAATATCAATAAAAATAGAAACAGAAGGAATAATGAGGATTATTATTTTTATAGCTACAATGAAGTCATTGGTGGCGATGATGGGGACGATTTGTTCCAATCCATGTGTTTCTATATGGGAAAAGGGTGCGTTTCAAACACCAACAATATCAACAAAAACACAACAACAACTAGATGAAAACAAAAAAATTATAACACAAAAAACAGTAATACAAAACAACAAAATCAGCCCAACAACAACAACTACACAGCAACAACAACAACTACACAGCAACAACAAGAACAACATCAACACAACATCAACAACAGGCGGCTGAAAGAAGTGAAGAAGGGTAGCTTGAGTGAGACAGAGGTAGCTGTGCGAGTGTGGAAGATATACAGCGACAATTTCATCGTCGTTATCGACAACAGGTGTTGTGTAGTTGCTGTTGCTGTTGTTGCTGTTGTTGTTTTTATTGTTTTTATTGTTTTTGTTTTTGTTGTTGTTGCTGTTGTTTTTTTCTGTTGTCTTTTGTTGTTGTTTTTTTTGTTGTTTGTCCTGTTGTTGTTGTTGTTGTTGTTGATGTTGTTGATGGTTCTGTTGTTGTTGTTGTTTTTGTTGTTTTTTTTGTTGTTGGTTCAGTTGTTGCTGTTGTTGCTGTTGTTGTTGCTGTTGCTGTTGCTGCTGTTGTTGTTGTTGTTGTTGTTGTTGTTGTTGTTGTTGTTGTTGTTGTTGTTGTTTATCTTACGCGCCTGAGGATAGTCCTCAGATGCGCTAAAGCTGGTTGTTGAAAGCGCACAAGTTCATCATAGGAGGTCCAGATGTTGTGGCAGAAACGGGCCTTTGCGAAAGCTGGGCAATTGAGCCAGAGGTGTTCGGCTGATTCGACCACTTTTTCACAGAGTCGACAGAGGTCTGAATCTGCTTTTCTTGTGAGGTGCAGCCATCGGCGGAGACTTGGGTGGTGTCCGCTTCGGAACCTGACCAGATCCGTCAGTTCTGCCTTGTTAAAGGTGTTCTCCTTGATTTGGTTTGTGTTGGTGGTGTATAAGTCCAAGAAACGGTGGTGGCTGCTCGAGAGTGGTCTGTCTTCTCGATGAATTACCGCTTTCCTGGTCTTTTGGTTCAAGTTCCGCTCGGCCGGTTGTGGTAAAGTGGATCCCCGCTTGGCTTCTGAGTCCGCCAGCTCATTGCCCCAAAGGTTACAGTGTCCGGGGGCCCAGACAATGAGTAGTTCTTTGGAACGAGTGATTCTGGCGATGGAGCGTTGATAGGTGACGATGATCGGGTCGGTTTGGTGTGGGTTGCCTGTGGCTTCCACTAGGGATTTGCAATCACAGACAATGACCGCCCTGTGCCAATCATTTTCACTCTCTAGCCACTTCAAAGCAGCTTCTAGCGCTGCTTTTTCCGCCGAGTAAGAACTGCTGCGCACCCCTGTAGGTGCGTGCCATCGGTGGAGGACTTTTTTGTCTCTGGCTATGATCATGCCAGCTCCACCGTTTCTGGTGCCATCTGTCGTAGAACCATCAGTGTAGATCTGGAGGTCGCTATGACCTACTTCCTCAATGGTTCGTTGGGCTTTTTCCAGTTGGACGATTTGAGGCATCGACTTGCTCGCTGGTGTCATGTAGATGGGGGTTGGGGGTGGGCGGTCCCAAGGGGGTGGGAGCCTCGCTTCGCCGGTTTGGTGTTGAGAGAACAAATTAAGTTCCCTTAAAACCGGCGTGGTCAATCCCCGCCAATCTTTTTTTACCAGTCTTTGAAGAGTTTGTCGGTCCAAGATCAGTCTCCGGGGGTCAGTGTCAGCCTGTTGTAGCCAACTATCCGCCTTAAGAAGTGACAAGGTCTTGTTCTTGCTTCCAGTGGAATGAAATGTGCCTTTTTTAGAACGAATTCTCTAGGGGTTGATCTTAGGTGACCAGTGATGGCTCTAGCTGCGTTCAGCTGGGCGCTTTCGAGCTTCCCTAGGTTGGATTTCGATAACCAGGGAGCCCAGGCCTGTGAACCATATTCGGCCAAAGATCTTTGAATGGCGTTGTAGATTGTTCTCAACTCTGCTGGTCGCCATCCCCAAGTTGTGCCCCCAAGGGCACGGAGAATATTCGTCCTCTTGGTCATAGCCTGGAATACTTTTTTAGCGTGCTCGCTGAAAGTGAGCTGTCGGTCGTATTGGACGCCTAAAAAGGTAGGAGCCGCGTTGAAGGAAAGGGGCAAACCTCTGATTGTAATATGCGGCTGCCATGACGCTTCAGCTGTGCATAGGCTGAAGAAAGAGACCTCACACTTGTTTGTATTAAGTGTGAGACGGGCATCATCACTCCACTTCACTACCTTGTCAACTTCTTTTTGGAGCTTCTTTGTCATATCTATTTTACTCCTTCCGCTGCATGCAATTGCCAGGTCATCGGCATAGGCACTCACGAGGGTTGTATCTTCAAATTGCATGAGGAGATCATTAATATATATGACGAAGAGCAAGGGGGACAAAACTGATCCTTGTGGGAGACCTTCCTTGAAAGTTCTCGATTGCCCAACTTTGACATTGACCCTGACGCGGGCTTGTCGGTTCGTCGGCCACGAACTGATTCACACCAGGAAGCGAGCCGGGATACCTAAAAGGTGCATCTTTTGCAGCAGACCTGTTCTCCAGACCCTATCATAGGCTTTGCTGAAGTCGAACAGGGTCATTTCTGTCCGTAGCCTCTCCGACAACTGGAATCCGTCAGAGATGTGTTGTGATAGGCGGAGGCATTGGTCCACTGTGCTTCGACCCTTCCGGAACACGGCTTGCCATGGACTCAGCAAGGAATGCTCTCTAAGCCACCATGAGAGACGATTTACGATCATTCTTTCAAGTAGCTTGGTTGTTGTTGTTGTTGCTGTTGTTGTTGTTGTTCTTGTTGTTGTTGTTTTTGCTGCTGTTGTTGAACTGAAGTATAAAAAAATTGATCAAAAAAAGTAACTAAAATAAATTAATTAAAAAAAGAAATAAAGTAAAAAATAAATAAATAAAATAAATAAATAAATAAATAAAATAAATAAATAAATAAAATAAATAAATAAATAAAATAAATAAATAAATAAATAAAATAAATAAATAAATAAAATAAATAAATAAATAAAATAAATAAATATATAAATAAAATAAAGTGAGTGGAAAGCGTGAGGATGCACGAGGGAATTTGGTTCAAAGAGGTGATTTGAAAGGTTGAAGAGGGGATTGAAGTGTTAACAAGGTTCTTGCATCTCTTGGCCCTGCAGATCGTGTAGTGAGAGGATGGGCGTGAGGCTGTACTGTGAACCTTCAGGTTGTGGAGTTTGCGCAGTCGATTGTGATGAGATAACTTGCAACACGTGAACCCTTGACTGACTAAAAGCTGATTTTCATCTTTCGAGCCTATGCATCCCTCCATCCATCCATCCATCTATCCACGCATTCACCCACCCATTCATCCATCTATCCACCAATCCACCCTTCTACCCATCCATCCATCTATCCATCCATCCATCCACTCATCCATCCATCCACCAACCCACTCATCCACCCATCCATCCACCCATCCATCCATTCACCAATCCATCTGTCTTCCCATCCATTCATCCACCCATCCATCCACCACTCCCATGTTAACCCTGCCACCCACCCCTCAGAGTGCGGCAGAAGAAGTCACAGCCACTTCTTGAAGCAGCCTTACATGATCAACGGGCAGCTTTCGAAACGCTCGCAGTGGCCGTGGGTGGCCCGTTTAAAAGTACAAGTGAACTCCAGCCACTCTAGCTACTGCACCGCCACTCTCATCCACCCCTCCTGGCTCCTCACCGCTGCACACTGCTTATGGTGGCTTTTTACTTCTTTTTCAAAATAATTCACATAATCCATCCTTCACATTTTCGTCCGTTCTTTAAAAATTTTAAAAATCTTGTTTATATTTATAATTTTAAAAAATTGTTTTTTCAGTTTAATTTTTTGTTTTTATTAGTTTTCTTGATGGCCACTTGAACTCAGATTTGTCGATTGAATTTAAATCCATTTTTCTTCAAGTTCTTCCAAATTAAAAGTTAACTTCGTCATATAGTCCTCTTTTCCTCCAATCCACTCCTACCTCCCGCTCCAAGGTACCATAATGATGATTTTCGGAAGCCTGCTAAAGATGCCAGCCTGTACAAAATTGCGCTGGGAGTGGTCGATGTGAAAGAATACAAAAACAAAAACAACAACAACAACAACAACAACAACATCCACTGGTTGGAGGTGGAAAAGGTGGTGTCATTGCGCTACCAGCACCACAACGGTAGGAACGACATCGGCCTCCTCAAACTCAAAAGTCCTCCCCGCCTCAGTGACTCCGTGAGTTGCCATGCGTGACCACTCAACGTCGAATACATTTCATTTCTAACCCTGTCTTATCCAATCTAATCTAATCCAATCTAAGCTAATCCAATCTAAGCTAATCCAATCTAATCTAATCCAATCTAATCTGATCCAATCTAATCTAATCCAATCTAATCTGATCTAATCTAATCCAATTCTATCTAATCTAATCTAATCTAATCTAATCCAAACCAATCCAATCCTCTCCAATCCAATCCAATCCAATCTAATCTAATCCAACCTAATCTAATCCAACAGATACGGCCGATTTGTTTGGAGAGCAGGGACTACTCTCAGAACGAAGTTGCCAGCTACGAGGAGTGCATAGGGGCAGGATTCGGCGTTACGAGAGTTTTCAGAAACAACACAAAAGTTTTCGAAAGACATCTGGTCCATGGAAAAATGACTTTGCGTTCTTCAAAACTCTGCAAAATGAGCTCTCAAGAACACCTCTGTGCAGGCTCATCGCCTCTCGCCTTCTCGCCCTCCATGGCTCCCGTTCGTTTTCATTATAAAAACATAAACATAACATAACATTCGTTTGTTTCTCTTTTTTCATTTTTTTCTTACACAGCTGTTTCATTTTTTCTGTTTTTTGTTGTTGCATTTTTGTGTGCATTAAATAAATACCCATTTTGGGGTGTTAAACACCCATTTTGTGGTATTAAACACCCATTTTGTGGTATTAAACACCGATTTTGTGGTATTAATTACCCATTTTGTGGTATTAAACACCCATTTTGTGGTATTAAACACCCATTTTGTGGTATTAAACACCCATTTTGTGGTATTAAACACCCATTTTGTGGTATTAAACACCCATTTTGTGGTATTAAACACCCATTTTGTGGTATTAAATACCCATTTTGTGGTATTAAACACCCATTTTGTGGTATTGAATACCCAGTGTGTGGTATTAAACACCCAATACCAGGCCGACGGCGGAGGTCCGCTGATGTGCAGAAAGGCCAATGGACTGTGGGTGCAGGTGGGCGTGTCAACCGCCAAGAAGTTGAATGATTTTCAATCTGGAACCGGTAAATCCAATGGCAACAAAATGGATTATTCCAAAGAAAGAAACAATAATAATAAAAATTAAAAAAATAATGATGTCAATAAAAATAAAATTAATAAAGATAATTACAAAATAATAATAATAATGATAATAATAAAAATAAAAATAATAATGATAATATTTAAAATAAAAATAAAACCACAATGGAAGGGAGAAATGGAAATGATAAGAAGGAGGGTGAGTCCCTTGCGGAGGTTTCTGTCTTCAGTCGAGTTTCCTTCCACCACTCCTTCATCTCCTCCATCATCGGTCCTCGCACCCTGCTCTGCTTTCTCAAATCTTATTCAATGAGTGGAACAAAAAATATAAATTTTATTCGATCCTTTGAATAAAGAATCAAAATAACAATAACCCCAACACCACAACCCCAACACCACAACCTCAACACCACAACTCCAACACCACAACCCCTAACACCACAACACCACAACCTCCAACACCACAATTCCAACACCACAACACCACAACTCCAACACCACAACACCACAACTCCAACACCACAACTCCACAACACCACAACTCCAACACCACAACTCCAACACCACAACTCCAACACCACAACTCCAACACCACAACTCCAACACCACAACTCCACAACACCACAACTCCAACACCACAACTCCAACACCACAACCCCACAACACCACAACTCCAACACCACAACACCACAACACCACAACTCCAACACTACAACACCACAACACCACAACCACAACACCACAACTCCAGCACAACACCAACATCAAAAACAACAACAACACCAACATCGACCACAGCCTGCAAGGCCTCCATTTGCGACGACAAATGCCCCGACAAGTCATCTCAACAGCCACTTGCAATCACAAACTTCCCCGCAAAAAACAACAAAAAAAGCTGCAGTTTGTGCTTTTATCGTTTTTTTGACCTTTTCCTGTTTCACCAGTTTTTCTCCTCTTTCACCAATTTTGCTCCTCTTTCACCAGTTTTGCTCCTCTTTCACCAGTTTTGCTCCTCTTTCACCAGTTTTGCTCCTCTTTCACCAGTTTTTCTCCTCTTTCACCAGTTTTTAAAGTTTTTAGTTTTCAACTGCTTCCTCAGTTCACAGCTTGTTTGGATTCCGCTCTTAATGCTCATCTTCGGTTTTTTTCTTTTTTTCGGTTTCCATTTTTTTTTTTTTTTTTTTTTTTTTCATCCACCGCTCCAAAATAACTTCCAGCTCGCCTTCCTGCTTCTTTTCGGCATTTTTTTTCACATTTATTTTCCAATTTGCCTCAGCACTTTCCGGAAAAGGATATTTTTTAGAACAACTGGTTAGTGGATTTTTTTCTTTTGTTTTCAAAATTTCTCTGATGGTTTTTATCGTGTCTCAGTTTTTTTATTTGTTTTTTTGCTTCCAAATACTTTGAATGAGGTGGCTGAAGGGGATCTGCAGCAGTCAGCAGCATCGCCATGCAGGCTCCAGGAGTCCTGCACTCGTTGAAGTGGAGTGAATTAGAAGGGAGTTGTGCTAAGGATGAAGATCTATCTAAGCTACTCATAGCAGGAAGTTTGTGCATTATTTACCCTGAACGTTTCAACATTTATAAGGATGAATCTGATTTAGAAGATTGTAAACAGAATGATCATTGCAGATGAAGTGATAACTTCAAAGTAATCCATTTCAGTTGGTCACGAAGAACTCAGGCAGAGAAGAATCATCCTTCGTCAACGACTCAATTTTGAATTGTTCCTGTTCCAGAAATTATTTCTCGAAATAATAAGTTCTGAAACTTGAAACTGATTCGATTTTTAATTTCCGTTCGATTTTTATTTTTTCTCATAAATTTTCTGCAGAGTTTTTTGTTTGAATCACTTGCTTTAAGCTTCTGTACCCATGGGTACTCATTTTAATCTAATCAAATCATTTGTATAGCGCTGATTCCACATTGTTCAAGAGCACTCTGCTACGAACAGTTTAAAAAACAAAGTTTTAAGGGATTTACGAAATGAAAATAGAGAAGTAATCGAAGTGAGATTGGGGGGAAGAGAGTTCCATAGAAGGGGTCCACAGTAGGTAAGAGCTGATTTAGCATAAGAACTATTCGACTCAATCTAATCTCTTCGAGTTAACATTAATCTAATCCACTAGCCTGAAACCAGCGTTCAAAGAGTGTAACTTCACAACTCTTATCAAAATCCTTAATCACTTAAAAGATCTGCCCTAGGTAGAGCTTAATCAGCTGGTTATTTTTAATTCCTTGCGATGACGATGTGTGTTGAAATTGACAATTTTAAAGTTTATTGTTTTGAAAATAGTTTGAAAACCACTTCTGAGTTGAAAGTTGTGACATTTTTATCCAATATCTTTGGTAACACGTTGATCATTTGAGTGGCTTTTCACTTCAAACTTCCAAACAAATCGTTTCCTGGTAAGATAATTCAAAAGGGAATCGTTAACGAATGAGGATTCGTCTCTGCCTGCGTTCTTCGTGACCAACTGAAATGGATTACTTTGAAGTTATCACTTCATCTGCAATGATCATTCTGTTTACAATCTTCTAAATCAGATTCATTCTTATAAATGTTGAAACGTTCAGGATAAATAATGTACAAACTTCCTGCTATGAGTAGCTTAGATAGATCTTCATCCTTAGCACAACTCCCTTCTAATTCACTCCACTTCAACGAGTGCAGGACTGCTGGAGCCTGCATGGCGATGCTGCTGACTGCTGCAGATCCCCTTTAGCCACCTCATTCAAAGGATTTGGAAGCAAAAAAACAAATAAAAAAACTGAGACACGCTGAAAACCATCAGAGACATTTTGAAAACAAAAGAAAAAAATCCACTAACCAGTTGTTCTAAAAAATATCCTTTTCCGGAAAGTGCTGAGGCAAATTGGAAAATAAATGTGAAAAAAAATGCCGAAAAAAAGCAGGAAGGCAAGCTGGAAGTTATTTTGGAGCGGTGGATGAAAAAAAAAAAAAAAAAAAATGGAAACCGAAAAAAAAAAAAAAAACCGAAGATGAGCATTAAGAGCGGAATCCAAACAAGCTGTGAACTGAGGAAGCAGTTGAAAACTAAAAACTTTAAAAACTGGTGAAAGAGGAGAAAAACTGGTGAAAGAGGAGCAAAACTGGTGAAAGAGGAGCAAAACTGGTGAAAGAGGAGCAAAACTGGTGAAAGAGGAGCAAAACTGGTGAAAGAGGAGCAAAACTGGTGAAAGAGGAGCAAAACTGGTGAAAGAGGAGCAAAACTGGTGAAAGAGGAGAAAAACTGGTGAAACAGGAAAAGGTCAAAAAAACGATAAAAGCACAAACTGCAGCTTTTTTTGTTGTTTTTTGCGGGGAAGTTTGTGATTGCAAGTGGCTGTTGAGATGACTTGTCGGGGCATTTGTCGTCGCAAATGGAGGCCTTGCAGGCTGTGGTCGATGTTGGTGTTGTTGTTGTTTTTGATGTTGGTGTTGTGCTGGAGTTGTGGTGTTGTGGTTGTGGTGTTGGAGTTGTGGTGTTGTGGTGTTGTGGTGTTGGAGTTGTGGTGTTGTGGTGTTGTGGTGTTGGAGTTGTGGTGTTGGAGTTGTGGTGTTGTGGAGTTGTGGTGTTGGAGTTGTGGTGTTGGAGTTGTGGTGTTGGAGTTGTGGTGTTGGAGTTGTGGTGTTGTGGTGTTGGAGTTGTGGTGTTGTGGTGTTGGAGTTGTGGTGTTGGAGGTTGTGGTGTTGTGGTGTTAGGGGTTGTGGTGTTGGAGTTGTGGTGTTGAGGTTGTGGTGTTGGGGTTGTGGTGTTGGGGTTATTGTTATTTTGATTCTTCATTCAAAGGATCGAATAAAATTTATATTTTTTGTTCCACTCATTGAAGAAGATTTGAGAAAGCAGAGCAGGGTGCGAGGACCGATGATGGAGGAGATGAAGGAGTGGTGGAAGGAAACTCGACTGAAGACAGAAACCTCCGCAAGGGACTCACCCTCCTTCTTATCATTTCCATTTCTCCCTTCCATTGTGGTTTTATTATTATTTTTAATATTTTCATTATTATTTTTATTTTTATTATCATTATTATTATTATTATTATTTTTATTATTATCATTATTATTATTATTTTTAATATTATCATTTTTATTTTTATTTTTAATATTATCATTATTATTTCTTTTTTATTATCATTATTATTATTATTTTTGTTATTATCATTATTATTTTTATTTTTATTATTCTCATTATTTTTTTAATTTTTATTATTATTGTTTCATTCTTTGGAATAATCCATTTTGTTGCCATTGGATTTACCGGTTCCAGATTGAAAATCCTTCAACTTCTTGGCGGTCGACACGCCCACCTGCACCCACAGTCCATTGGCCTTTCTGCACATCAGCGGACCTCCGCCGTCGGCCTGGTATTGGGTTTTTAATACCACACACTGGGTATTTAATACCACAAAATGGGTGTTTAATACCACAAAATGGGTGTTTAATACCACAAAATGGGTGTTTAATACCACAAAATGGGTGTTTAATACCACAAAATGGGTGTTTAATACCACAAAATGGGTGTTTAATACCACAAAATGGGTGTTTAATACCACAAAATGGGTGTTTAATACCACAAAATGGGTGTTTAATACCACAAAATGGGTGTTTAATACCACAAAATGGGTATTTAATACCACAAAATGGGTGTTTAATACCACAAAATGGGTATTTAATACCACAAATGGGGTGTTTAATACCACAAAATGGGTGTTTATTACCACAAAATGGGTGTTTAATACCACAAAATGGGTATTTAATACCACAAAATGGGTGTTTAATACCACAAAATGGGTGTTTATTACCACAAAATGGGTGTTTAATACCACAAAATGGGTGTTTAATACCACAAAATGGGTGTTTAATACCACAAAATGGGTATTTAATACCACAAAATGGGTGTTTAATACCACAAAATGGGTATTTAATACCACAAAATGGGTGTTTAATACCACAAAATGGGTGTTTAATACCACAAAATGGGTGTTTAATACCATAAAATGGGTGTTTAATACCATAAAATGGGTATTTATTTAATGCACACAAAAATGCAACAACAAAAAACAGAAAAAATGAAACAGCTGCGTAAGAAAAAAATGAAAAACAGCAACAAACGAATGTTATGTTATGTTTATGTTTTTATAATGAAAACGAACGGGAGCCATGGAGGGCGAGAAGGCGAGAGGCGATGAGCCTGCACAGAGGTGTTCTTGAGAGCTCATTTTGCAGAGTTTTGAAGAACGCAAAGTCATTTTTCCATGGACCAGATGTCTTTCGAAAACTTTTGTGTTGTTTCTGAAAACTCTCGTAACGCCGAATCCTGCCCCTATGCACTCCTCGTAGCTGGCAACTTCGTTCTGAGAGTAGTCCCTGCTCTCCAAACAAATCGGCCGTATCTGTTGGATTAGATTAGGTTGGATTGGATTGGATTGGAGAGGATTGGATTGGTTTGGATTAGATTAGATTAGATTAGATTAGATTAGGTTGGATTAGATTAGGTTGGATTAGATTAGGTTGGATTAGATTAGGTTGGATTAGATTAGGTTGGATTAGATTAGGTTAGATTAGATTAGGTTGGATTAGATTAGGTTGGATTAGATTAGGTTGGATTAGATTAGGTTGGATTGGATTGGATTGGAGAGGATTGGATTGGTTTGGATTAGATTAGATTAGATTGGATTAGATTAGATTGGATTAGATTAGATTGAATTGGATTAGATTGGATTAGACAGGGTTAGAAATGAAATGTATTTGACGTTGAGTGGTCACGCATGGCAACTCACGGAGTCACTGAGGCGGGGAGGACTTTTGAGTTTGAGGAGGCCGATGTCATTCCTACCGTTGTGGTGCTGGTAGCGCAATGACACCACCTTTTCCACCTCCAACCAGTGGATGTTGTTGTTGTTGTTGTTGTTGTTGTTTTTGTTTTTGTATTCTTTCACATCGACCACTCCCAGCGCAATTTTGTACAGGCTGGCATCTTTAGCAGGCTTCCGAAAATCATCATTATGGTACCTTGGAGCGGGAGGTAGGAGTGGATTGGAGGAAAAGAGGACTATATGACGAAGTTAACTTTTAATTTGGAAGAACTTGAAGAAAAATGGATTTAAATTCAATCGACAAATCTGAGTTCAAGTGGCCATCAAGAAAACTAAAAAAAACAAAAAATTAAACTGAAAAAACCATTTTTTAAAATTATAAATATAAACAAGATTTTTAAAATTTTTAAAGAACGGACGAAAATGTGAAGGATGGATTATGTGAATTATTTTGAAAAAGAAGTAAAAAGCCACCATAAGCAGTGTGCAGCGGTGAGGAGCCAGGAGGGGTGGATGAGAGTGGCGGTGCAGTAGCTAGAGTGGCTGGAGTTCACTTGTACTTTTAAACGGGCCACCCACGGCCACTGCGAGCGTTTCGAAAGCTGCCCGTTGATCATGTAAGGCTGCTTCAAGAAGTGGCTGTGACTTCTTCTGCCGCACTCTGAGGGGTGGGTGGCAAGGTGTACATGGGAGTGGTGGATGGATGGGTGGATGAATGGATGGGAAGACAGATGGATTGGTGAATTGATGGATGGGTGGATGGATGGGTGGATGAGTGGGTTGGTGGATGGATGGATGGGTGGGTTGGTGGATGAATGGATGGGTGGATAGATGGATGGATGGGTGGAAGGTTGGATTGGTGGATAGTTGGATGAGTGGGTGGATAGATAGACGGATGGATGGAAGGATGCATAGGCTAGTAGCTCGAAAGATGAAGATCAGCTTTTAGTCAGTCAAGGGTTCAAATGTTGCAAGTTATCTCATCACAATCGACTGCGCAAACTCCACAACCTGAAGGTTCACAGTACAGCCTCACGCCCATCCTCTCACTACACGATCTGCAGGGCCAAGAGATGCAAGAACCTTGTTAACACTTCAATCCCCTCTTCAACCTTTCAAATCACCTCTTTGAACCAAATTCCCTCGTGCATCCCCACGCTTCCCACTCTCTAACTTGTATTCATTCAGTCATTTGTTTTGATTATGCATATGTTTTATTCTTTTCATTTTTAAAAATTATTTATTTATTTTATTTATTTATTTTTCTTATTATTAATTTTATTTATTCATTTCTTTTATTTATTAATTTTATTCATTCATTTATTTTATTTATTAATTTTATTTATATATTTATTTCATTAATTTATTTATTTTATTCTTCATTTATTTTATTTATTTAATTATTTATTTTATTTATTAAATTTATTTATATATTTATATTCTCTGTTTATTCATTTCTTTTATTTATTAATTTTATTCATTCATTTATTTTATTTATTAATTTTATTTATATATTTATTTCATTAATTTATTTATTTTATTCTTCATTTATTTTATTTATTTAATTATTTATTTTATTTATTAAATTTATTTATATATTTTTATTCTTTGTTTATTCATTTATTTTATTCATTTATTCGTTTTTTTATTTTTCACTTTATTTCTTTTTTTAATTACTTTATTTTAGTTACTTTTTTTGATCAATTTTTTTATACTTCAGTTCAACAACAACAACAACAGAACCAACAACAAAAAAAAACAACAACATAACTTACAACAACAACAAAAACAAAAGCAATAAAAACAACAACAACAACAACAGCAACAGCAACTACACAACACCTGTTGTCGAAACCGTCGATGAAATTGTCGCTGTATATCTTCCTCACTCGCACAGCTACCTCTGTCTCACTCAAGCTACCCTTCTTCACTTCTTTCAGCCGCCTGTTGTTGATGTTGTGTTGATGTTGTTCTTGTTGTTGCTGTGTAGTTGTTGTTGTTGCTGTGTAGTTGTTGTTGTTGCTGTGTAGTTGTTGTTGTTGGGCTGATTTTGTTGTTTTGTATTACTGTTTTTTGTGTTATAATTTTTTTGTTTTCATCTAGTTGTTGTTGTGTTTTTGTTGATATTGTTGGTGTTTGAAACGCACCCTTTTCCCATATAGAAACACATGGATTGGAACAAATCGTCCCCATCATCGCCACCAATGACTTCATTGTAGCTATAAAAATAATAATCCTCATTATTCCTTCTGTTTCTATTTTTATTGATATTGACATTGATTCCATTGTCGGCACACACAAAAATTCCACTGTGACCCTTGTATGTGAGGGTGACGAAGTCGTATTGTGTGGTCACTGTGGGTGGTGTTGGTGGCGGTGGTGGCTGTTGTCAATGTGGTCGTTGTGGCTTTGGTGGTGATGATTTTGTCGGTGGTGGTGGTTGTTGTGGTGTTGGTGATGATTGTGGTGGTGGCGATGGTGGTTGTGGCGGTGATGGTCTGGCGATGGTGGTTGTGGCGGTGATGGTCTGGCGATGGTGGTTGTGGCGGTGATGGTCTGGCGATGGTGGTTGTGGCGGTGATGGTCTGGCGATGGTGGTTGTGGCGGTGATGGTCTGGCGATGGTGGTTGTGGCGGTGATGGTCTGGCGATGGTGGTTGTGGCGGTGATGGTCTGGCGATGGTGGTTGTGGCGGTGATGGTCTGGCGATGGTGGTTGTGGCGGTGATGATCTGGCGATGGTGGTTGTGAAGGTGGTTTGGTTGGAGTATCAACCGTGTAATTGTTGGTTATGGAAGGCTTATTAGTTTTTTATTATTCCAAATATTTCAATTCATGCTAAGTTTTCCATCGATTATTAACGATCATCACATTCCTATTGAATGCTTCATATTGTGACCACCTTGACCACAGCCACAGCCACCAGACCACAGCCACAAAGCCACCAGACCACAGCCACCAGACCACAGCCACAACCACAAAGAACTACACACCATACTACAGCACAACACTATCTCCACCATACCACTACGGACACCATCACGTCATTACCAAAGTCACAAAACACTACAGCCACCATGGCCACAACCACCACTTACGACACAAGGTTTCATCGGAGGCGTCAGGACAGTTGATGACACCGTCACACCTGACTTCCTTCGGCAAACATTTTGGCCTCCTGAGGCATTTGAACTCACTCCAGCTACAACTCACTAAAGCTGGAGTTAATTGGGTCATTATGCTTAATTGGTTCATTATGTTTAATGGGGTCATTATGTTTAATTGGGTCATTATGTTTAATTGGGTCATTATGTTTAATTGGGTCATTATGTTTAATGGGGTCATTATGTTTAAGGGGTCATTATGTTTAATGGGGTCATTATGTTTAATGGGGCCATTATGTCTAATGGGGCTAATTATGTTTAATGGGGTCATTATGTTTAATGGGGTCATTATGTTTAATGGGGTCATTATGTTTAATGGGGTCATTATGTTTAATGGGGTCATTATTTTTAATGGGGCCATTATGTCTAATGGGGCCATTATGTTTAATGGGGTCATTATGTTTAATGGGGTCATTATGTTTAATGGGGTCATTATGTTTAATGGGGCCATTATGTTTAATGGGGTCATTATGTTTAATGGGGTCATTATGTTTAATGGGGTCATTATGTTTAATGGGTCATTGAATGGACGAATTAATTTGAATATCAATCTTTTAGTGGAGGTGAATTCAATCGGGCTATCAGCTTGGGTGCTGACAAATTAATATGGAATGAGCTTGAATTTCGTGAGAATAGTTATGGGTTTGATATAATGGAATAAACTGCTTGTTCTCATGAATCAAAACACATCACGAACCACGAACCAAAACTAACAAAACCATGAACAGCAAACCGCCACAAACCACCAAAACCACCAAAAACCACCAAAAACCACCAAAAACCCCCACAAACCACCACGAACCACCATGAACCACCACAAACCACCATAAACCACCACAAACCACCATGAACCACCATGAACCACCATGAACCACCACGAACTACAGTTGGGGTGTGTTTCATCGTCTCCATCGACACAATCATTGTTCCCATCGCACATCCATTCATCAGGAATACATGGACCATTTTTACACTTGTACTGCTTATCACGACATGCTGGAAAGATTAAGATTATGAGATTAAGAGATTATGAGATTATGAGATTATGAGATTGAGAGATTATTAGATTATGAGATTATGAGATTATGAGATTAAGAGATGAAATGGTTAATAGATTGGAAGTTTGAAAGATTGAAAGATTATGGATTGGCAGATCCAAACAATCGAAGATTAATTATTGAAAGATCCAAAGAATCAAAGATTGGATACCAGAAGATCAGATTAGCTCAAATCAGATGAAAAGATGATTTAAATCAGACTAAGATGAAGGAGTCTTGAAATATTAAGAGAGATGAAGATGGAAGGATCATATGAGATGAGATTAGATTAAGAAAGAGATTAATATGAAGCATACTTCAATTAAGAAGAAAACCAGATTAAGAAGAAATCTAAACTGAAAAGACAAAATTGAGAAAAACAAGATAAGATTAAAAACAAAAAAATTGATATTAGATAAAGAGGGATATAAGATGAGAAGATTAGATAAAGAAGGATATGAGATGAAAAAATTAGATAAAGAAGGATATGAGGAAAGAAGACTAGATTAAAAGAGATATGAGATGAGAAGATTAGATTAAGAAGGATATGAGATGAGAAGATTAGATTAAGAGGGATATGAGATGAGAAGACTAGATTAAAAAAGATATGATATGAGAAGACTAGATTAAAAGAGATATGAGATGAGAAGATTAGATTAAGAGGGATATGAGATGAGAAGACTAGATTAAAAGAGATATGATATGAGAAGATTAGATTAAAAGAGATATGAGATGAGAAGATTAGATTAAGAAGGATATGAGATGAGAAGATTAGATTAAGAGGGATATGAGATGAGAAGACTAGATTAAAAAAGATATGATATGAGAAGACTAGATTAAAAGAGATATGAGATGAGAAGATTAGATTAAGAGGGATATGAGATGAGAAGACTAGATTAAAAGAGATATGATATGAGAAGATTAGATTAAAAGAGATATGAGATGAGAAGATTAGATTAAGAGGGATATGAGATGAGAAGACTAGATTAAAAGAGATATGAGATGAGAAGATTAGATTAAGAGGGATATGAGATGAGAAGATTAGATTGAGAGGGATATGAGATGATAAGATTAGATTAAGAGGGATATGAGATGAGAAGATTAGATTAAAAGAGATATGAGAAGAGAAGATTAGATTAAGAGGGATATGAGATGAGAAGATTAGATTAAAAGGGATATGAGATGAGAAGATTAGATTAAAAGGGATATGAGATGAGAAGATTAGATTAAAAGGGACATACGGTGAGATGATTAGATTAAGAGGGATATGAGATGAGAAGATTAGATTAAGAGGGATATACGGTGAGATGATTAGATTAAGAGGGATATGAGATGAGAAGATTAGATTAAGAGGGATATACGGTGAGATGATTAGATTAAGAGGGATAAAAGATGAGAAGATGAGATCAAGAGGTATATAAGATGAGAAGATTAAGAGAGGACTGACGGCAGTTGGTCTCATCCTCGCCATTGCGGCAGTCCCTCACTCCGTCGCACCTCAGTTCTGCCTCCCTGCACTCTCCATTGCACATGAAGCCCTTGCAGTCTGGTGATGGTGTTGATGGTTGTGGTGGTAGTGGTGGTGCTGCATCGTTGGTGGTGGTGGTGGTGGTGGTGGTGGTAGTGGTGGTTGTGGCGATTGTGGTGGTAGTGGTGGTGGCAATGGTGGTGGTGGTGCATCATTGGTGGTAGTGATGGTGGTTATTATGATATAATTTATTATTACAAAAATAAATAACAATGAAAAAAAATAATACAGAATAATAATAATAATAATAACAATAAAAATAAACGAGAAAGACCAATGATTGACTGGATGAAGTAGGAGAAGTGGGTTATCTTGGTAAAAACTTCTCTCTGGAATGAAGGAGCTTCCTGTGGGGGTGGTGGTGGTGGTGATGGGAGTGGTGGTGGTGGTGGTGGTGGTGGTGGTGGGAGTGGTGGTGGTGGTAGTGGTGGTGGTGGTGGGAGTGGTGATGGTGGTGGTGGGAGTGGTGGTGGTGGTGGTGGGAGTAGTGGTGGTGGTGGTAGTGGTGGGAGTGGTAGTGGTAGGAGTGGTGGTGGTGGGAGTGGTGGCGGTGGCAGCAGTGGCAGTGGCAGTGGTGGTACCTTCTGGAAGTTGTCCTCGACGCTGCCAACAGCCACTTGCTCCCAAAAGCCATTATTCCTCCTGCACGCCAACACCGCCCCTGTTCCTTTCCGCTTGTCCTTCTGTCGTCGTGGTAGCCATGTCTCATAATATAACATTATATAATATAATATTAAATTATATTATATTATATATAACATGATATAAAATAATATAATATAAAACAAAATAATATGATAAAAATAAAATACTATGATATGAGTTTTGTTATGGTGCGATGATGATATATATTATGGTATATGATGCGATGTGATAGATTGATGCGATGTGATAGATTTCTTTATTCCATAATTGATCATTCTTCATTA